>JAOSBK010000204.1:13467670-13484309 GCA_027568895.1 Erythroxylum shatona
GTATCTTGTAGATATATAGAATCCTAGGATTATATTTCCATATCTGTACAGATTTCTACCCTATTCTGTAACCCTATACATGTATATATATACTGCAGTCTATAATACAAGATATATAGAGCAAAGAAGCTCTAATTCACACAGATGCATCGGGAACAGGCCTTAGGGCGGTGCTAATGCAAGAGGGCAGACCTGTAGCCTAACTAAGTCAAGGTTTATCTCTTCGTAATCAGCTTAAAACAATTTATGAAAGGGAGTTTATGGAAATTGTGATGGCAGTCAAGAAATGGAGGCATTATCTGCTAAGAAGGCACTTTATTATCCAAACGGACCAACGAAGTTTGCATTTCTTAACTGATCAGAAGCTTTTGGGAGAAGAACAACAGAAATGGGTTACTAAACTTATGGGATTTCGATTTGATATCTGTTATAAGCCGGGTCTTGAAATCAAAGCAGCAGATGCCTTATCCAGAAGAACTGAATGGGAGCTAAAGGCTGTATCTATAGGCTATCATGAGGAGTTGGACCATTTGGAAGACTTTGTACAACAAGATCTGAAGCTTAAGAGATTAATTTAGGATCTTTTAATCCAACTGGATGGTCATCCACCATTCAAACTGATTGGTTCACGCCTCTTCTATGAAAACAGGTTGGTTTTACCCGATTCAGGACCATATATTCATAAACTAATTAGGGAATTCCACACTACTCCTTTAGGTGGACATTCTGGTTTTTTCCGCACTTACAAGAGGTTATCTGGGGTTGTTTTTTGGAAGGGAATGAAGTCTGATATTAAGCAATTTATCCTGTCCTATGATGTATGTAAAAAAAACAAATATCTAGCTTTAAAGCCTGCAGGGTTGTTACAACCCCTACCTATACCTAGCTCGATGGTGGGTATTGTTGAGACCCGATATAATTAGCAGTATAGTAGGAAGAGAAGGTTTGGGCAGATTAGTAATTAAGAGAGTGTGTAGGGATTTTGTGGGAAATATGTGGTGCTGAGTTGGACAATTAGGTAGAGAAGGGAATAAAAGCTGTTGTGTGGGGGGGTGAGGAGGACATCGTGATGAATCTGTTATGAAAAATACTGGAGATGTTGGCTGGCCCTCGAAGCCTAGCGTATCAATATAACAGAGTTTTCTTTATCTTTTTTCTGTTTTCTTTATTCCTTTGCTGTTTAAATCTCTTGTTTTGGTGTTGGTGCTTGGATCAGAGCTTGTTAGGATTTTTGGATCCTAACAGACAACAAACGCAGAAAGCATATAGACATATACATCAAGCTATCAACAAAAGAACTAAAAGAAAAGTTCATACTTTCTCTCGATTTTGCAATGACTACCTGAAACTACCATGACCTTGCTTTATTGCATTTCCATATCATTAACACGAATGTCAAGACTAAGTACTTCGGATTTCAAAAAGTAGAATATACGATATAATATAATTAATGAAAAATTCTTTGTGCAATCAAAGTACTAGTTTTATTTTATGATTGAATAAAGAAGTTACTACATAAAATCCACTTTCTATAAGGAGAGGGACAAACAATGGGAATGCATTGTTCCCCCTCAATCTCAACCCACCTTGCCCCACCATTCCCTAATCCTATCTATTTGCAATCAGGAGAGAGATATAAATTCTTCAAAACCCAAATATTTTTGCTTACCGTCCGAAATGTTCAGCCAATCCAATGCAATGGTTCCACCATCAGAAGCATGAAAGAATTGTCTGCAATAGCATATTCTAAGGTTTAGAGACTTCTAAACATCAAGATTGTGTGTAGGTTACACAACCCCAAAGAATTATATATTTACATTAACTCCTAATATTAAAATATGCATGCATGTATGAACATAAATCACTAAAATCATGATAGCTATGCATGTCAGTTTAACATGGAATTTTTCTTTTTTAAAAATTAAAGGAATGATATTATAGAACAATAATAAGGATTGCAAATAGTCTAATGGGAAAATCCCAAACATCAATAAGAAGATTGGAGATCTTCCTACTAGAATCATAAAAACACAAGTAACAAGAGGCTAGCAACTAAAATTACGCAGAAATGATCGACTTAGATCTTAAGTAAAAGGTCTCCTTGATACTTTGTAGGATCACAGTTGTTGTCTCCTTCTCATTCGCAAACTTGTTTTTAAATCTCCTATTATTCCTTTCCTTCCATATCCCTTGTATAGAGAACCCCAATGCAATGAAAAAAAAATCCCCAAGGTATCATAATGATTATGATCCATTAACCATTGGATGGTTTATGATAGAGAATTACTTATGAGGTCCCATTGGCAGCATCTTCTGATCTCTTTCCAAACACAAGCGTAGCAACACTCAAAAATCAAGTTGTCTCTAGTTTCATCACAATCCCTGCCTAATAAACAATTCCTATCCACATCCAAGAAATGCAACATGTCCATTGTACTAAGTCTAGTTTTGATTATAAGCCATAGAAGAAATGAGTTTTTAGGAATTAGAAACTTATTCCAAACAAATGTTGTTCCGATATACTTTAGTGCCATGAGGTTGCAGCAAATTCCTTATTTGCAAGCTGGAAATTTTAGCAATTTGTTTCCCTTTCCAAAAGAAGTAGTCAAAATTATGAGTATTTGGTAGTTGATGAAGTTTATACCTTAACAAATCTTGAGGAAGAGCCCAATTATTGTTTTGTATCAGTTTGGAGACACTATCATCCAAAGAACCAAGGATCTAGTTGCTGAGGTGCAATTCTGTTGATTAACTGATATATCATGTCCAATTATCATACCAAATTGAAATTTTCTCACCATTCCCTACTTTGCAAAAGATATCAGCCTTAATATGATCTCTAAGCTACAAGAGTTGCGTCGAAAATGACGAGTGTGAGTGACTATTTTGCACCTTCCATATGCTTTTGCGTTTCAAGAAGTAACTATGGGAACTCCATTGTGATGACTCCAAAGAAAGTTTCCAAACATTCTTTCTAGCAATTTAATAAGCTTTTTAGAAGAAATATATGGGAACTCCAATAGATTGTGTAAGGAAGAGAGTATTGACTTGATTAATAGCAGCTTTCCATCATAAGAATGAGATTTACTAACCCATGAGGAAAGTCTTTTTTGAACCTTTTCAATCAAGAGAATGCATTCAGAAAATCTAAGTCTTCTAGTGGAAATAGGCAGACCAAGATACATCAAAGGATGAAGCTTCCTACTCATACCTATAATTTTTGAAATGCGGGATTCCATACACGAGGCTGCTATAGATATCAATTAATGGCTCTTGTTAAGCTTCAGTTCAAAATCTGAGAGTCCATTGAAAAGTTGAAGAGAATCCATTAGAAGCTGTATAAAGGCTAGATGATCTTTGCAAAACAAAAGTAGATCATCAAAACATAGATTCGTCAAGGAGACCTTTCTACATTTGGAATGGAATTTGAAATTAGGATTCATATTAGTATTACACTTGATAATAAGTGATAATGCTTACTTACGTAATATGAATAGATATGGAGACAAGGGATCTCCTTGTCTTATCCCTCTAACTCCTTTGAAAAGATTGGAGGGGCTACTATTCACCAAAACACAATATGAAGCAGTTGTAACACATTCCTTAATTCAGGTTATAAATTAACCAGGGAATCCAAACACCTTCAACCAGTGAAACAAGAAATCCCAGTTGATGGTATTAAAAGCTTTATTAAAGCCCACTTTGATAGAGCAATTAGTAGGAGTGCATCTTTTTTAGTATCCTTTAAGGAGCTCCTGTACAAGCAATATATTATCACCAATTTGTCTATCTTTAATGAAAGCTCCTTGTTTATCATTAATGAGAGTGTTAACAACCTTACAACCTTCTTCAATCCTGTAGCAATCAATTTAGAGATGAACTTATAGAGAACATTAGTGTAGGAGATTGGTTTATAGTCACTAAATGAAACTGGATTAAACAGCTTGGGGATCCAAGAAATGAATGTTTTGTTAATCTCCTTCAAGAAAAAGTCATTCATATCATCAGGCCCTGGAGCTTTCAACCCATCTAACATGAAGATTGTATCAATAATTTCCATATCTTCAATAGGAGCAATCAAGTAGGATGCAACCTGTTTAGGAATTTTCATAGAGATGAAGCTGCTTCATAGAGAAATGGATGAATTAGAAGGATTAGCAATATCCAACACCTTGGATATAGTCCTAAATAGTCCTAGGTCTTATGTATATAAACCATAGGAATTCTCTTTACAAAACATCTCAATTAACTAATAGAAACACTTTGGCTTCTCTCTAAGTTATTTATTTCATGGTATCAGAGCCAGGTTTGATTTAAGGACTTATTCTTTCTTCTCAAATCTTTTCTGGTTGTTCCTCTTTGTTTGGAACGGTACTTTGGTTGAGTTTGTACTTGCCCAAAAAAAACAGACTGTTTAATCTCCTCACCCATCTAGCTTGCTTCAGAACCAATCGGTGACCCTCTTTGCAACAAACCCAACATCATCAACGTCACCACGCGCCACCACAGACTGCTAGTCTCTGCCATGCACTAGCTCCACGCACCCTCTGGCCATATTTTCAACTCAAGTCTTGGTCCACCAGTGTCGCCGGCCTCTATACATTTTCACTGTGGTGGTTGAATTTTGGTAACCTGTCAGGAAGTACTCTAGAAGCTTCTATTTTTCTCTAAATTCTTTTAGTTACTACTATTGGCATATTTCTTTATTTATCCCAAGTGATTCTAAAGAATATGGATGGAAAAATGTAATTCTTTAGAGTTCTGATAATCCTTCACTTCAAATCAATCTTGTGAAACTTGATAGAACTAATTATCTTGTTTGGTCAAGATCTTGTTTATTGTTCATCAAAGCTAGAGGATTATAGGGGTTACATTAATGGTGACAATAAGAGACCCAATGTCAATAATCCTGATTATAATCAATGGGAGTCAAAGAATTCCCTCATTATGACTTGGCTCATCAATTTAATGAAACAAGAGATTGCTCAGACATACTTGTTACTTGATACAGCAACAAAGATATGGAAAGTTGCTTCTTTGACTTATTCCCAAATAGGTAATAAAGCCCAAATTTTTTATCTTCGTAATAAACTGCACAAAACGAAGCAGGGAGATATAACTGTATCACAATACTTTGCATAGCTATGTAGATTATGGTAGGAACTGGATTATTATCAAGACTTTTAAGCGAAATGCCTAAAAGATGTTGTCAAATTTTAGAAAATGATAGAGGATGTTTGATTTTTTAGCGAGTCTCACACTGGAATATGATCATATATGAGGTACTATACTGGGAAAAGATCCTTTCCCTTTAGAACAACTTACACATTATCTTATTCAGCAAGAAGAGAGTAGAAGAAATGTTATGCTTGTTATGCTACATACACTCATTGTCAAGAAAGCACGGTTAGTAGCTAGTTCTACTGAGAACCCAAAAACTACAAATTCCTCATCTAACGAGGATCACTTGGATTGTGATTATTGTGGAAAACAAAAAACACATCAAAGAAACCTACTGGAAAATACAAGGGAGGACAGATTAGAGTCATGGGAAACAAGGTGGTTCAGTAGTCAGGAGCCAAGCCCACTTGATTGAATGGAATAAAACATCTGAAACATCATTGGCTGGAGTTTTATCCAACGATGAACTTTAGAACTGGAGTTTTATCTTTTCAGCTGCTTATCTTATCAGCAAAATGCCACTTTGGATTCTGGATTTTAAAAGCCCTGTAGAAATATTACAAGGTAAAAATTCTTATACTATACCTCCAAGAGTGTTTAGGCGTATTTACTTTTTTCTTGCTCAGAATGTAGGCAAGTTGGAGCCTAGATCTTTGAAGTGAGTGTTTGTTTGATATTATCCCACAAAAATCGGATATAAGAGTTATCACCCTCAGTCTAAGAAATACATTGTAAGTATGGACGTCACTTTTTTGGAGTGTGAGCCCTCTTTCACCATAGATCATAACTCCTCTTCCGGGGGAGGATGAGAGAGAAGAGGTGTAGCTTGATAATGTGATCCAGAGAGAGAGAACAATTTAGGGGGAGAAAACTAGTTTGGTTCAGGAGGATTGAAGTAGGCGCTCAGACATACTAGATTTAAAAACATACTCAAGGAAGGATAAGACAAAAAAAAAAAAGAAAAAGCCATCATGCAGTCTATGCCATCCTTTTTCCTCGAAACCTTTGGTTAATAGAATATGATTTACTTGATGATTTAGATAAGACTCAGAAAGATGTTTGCACTTGCACTAAGCACCCAATTTCTGACTTTGTTTACTAGGACTCATTATCACCCTCCTATAGAGTCTTTGTCTTGTCTGTTTCTTCTGTGTCTATTCCACAAGATTGGAGAGAAGTAATGGAAAATGTCTAATGGAAAGAAGCGATGGCTGAGGAAATAAAGGCCCTAGCAAAAAATGAGACTTGCGAACTTGTCACTACTCCAGAAGGAAAAAAGATATTTGATTGCAAATGGGTATTCATAGTGAAGCATAATCTAGATGGATCCATTGAGAGATACAAGGCAAGATTGGTGGCTAGAGGCTTTATTCAAATATATCGAGTGGACTATCAAGAAACCTTTGCTCTTATTGCTAAGATGAATATAATCAGAATTCTAATCTCTTGTGCAGCTAACTTCGATTGGTACTTATAGCACTTTGATGTTAAAAATGCTTTCCTTTATGGGGATCTGGAGGAGGAGCTGTATAAGGAGCGTTGAGAAGGAGAAATCAGTGGTAGCAGAATCAAGGGGCTACTAATTAGGAGGAAATCTATTCCTAACATATTAGGAGAGAAATCAGGGGAGATTTAGTCAAAGTAAATAAATTAGGAGATAACTAGGAAATTTTATTTGTACAAAATTATTTCTTATTATAGATACTATTGTACTCCTATTTATATGTAACCTAAACAGAGGAAAAAGACACGGCAGTCACACTTTTTCCCACATTGTATCAGAGCTCTAGGCAGAAATTAAACCCTAGCTGTCTCCTACAAGCCCTATCCCTACCAAAAATTAAACCTAGTCATCTATCAACCCTAATTGTGCATAATCATGTCTGATTATGTATTAGAATCCACCACCATCCTTACCAATCAACCAAGCTCTTATAAAATTCATAGGCCCACCAAAAAAACAAATATCTTCATCTGCCTGCTTTAGATTCTCCTTCTGTCCAAATTATAACTATAAAGCTTAATCGAGAGAATTTTCTACATTAGTCTCAATCAGTGTGGATGGATATCCGAGGGAGAGGGAAAATTGGCTACTTGACAGGAGAAAAGAAGGAACTTGCCCCTGAGGATCTAGGCTACTCCACTTGGGACGCTAAAAATTCCACGGTAATGACTTGGTTGGTAAATTCTATGGAGGAGGAAATTGGCTACAATTATATGCGTTCCCATACTGCCAAGGAGCTGTGGGACAACATCAATCTCATGTATTCAGACTTGCGAAATCAGTCTCAAGTGTTTCAGTTGACACTGAAACTTGGAGAAATCCACCAAGGTGAGGAAAGTGTTACCAAATACTTTAATACTTTTAAATCTTTGTGGCAGGATTTAGACTTATTCAATGATGATTATGAGTGGAAATCAGCAGAAGATTACCACCACTATAAGAAGAAGGTGGAGGATAATCATATATTTAAATTTCTTATAGGACTAAATGTTGAGTTTGATGAAGAGGTAGAATTATTGGCAGACAGCCCTTTTCCTCCATTGGAGAAGTGTTTTCTAAAGTTTGAAGGGAAGAAAGTCGCAGACTTGTTATGTTAGGAAAGAAAACATCTAATAGAATAATGGAGAATTTTTCCCTTGCTACAGAGGTTGTGCTAGCAGAATGGTCCAAAGGAAATTGGAGCAAAAGCCTCGTGTTTGGTGTGACTATTTCTATAAGACGAAACAAACTCTTGAAACCTGTTAGAAGTTGCATGGAAAACTAGGAAATTGGAAGGGGAAAAATGAGAGCAGAGGTCGGCCAGCCTCTGCTTACGAAGCCGAGACTGCCCTTTCAGAAAAGTAACTAGATCACATTCTAAAGCTGCTGAAATTTTGTTCTGGATTGTTAGGTGCATCTAATGCTTCTTTGGCACATTCAGGCAGTAATCCTAATGCCTTAGTATGTCATTCTTTTTCTTGCTCCTTTGATCATTGATTCAGGAGCCTCCGATCATATGACAAGTCTTTCAAATTTGTTTCACACTTATAATCCTTGCTCTGGTTATGAAAAAGTCCGAATAGGATGGGTCATATTCTCCTCTTGTCGGTAAAGGTTTAGTAAACTTATGTAGTATCTTGTCCCTTAAATCTGCTCTCCATATACCTAAACTTGTAATATCCTATCTATTAAGTAAATTGTCTAAAGAGTTTGATTGTCGGGTTACTTTCTTTGACTCTCATTATGTGTTTCAGGATTAAAGTTCGGGGAGGATGATTGGCAATGCTAGGATGATAGATGATCTCTACTATTTTGATGATGAAGATTCCAAGGGTAGGGCTTGAGTAGTCTCAGTTCTCTTTCTATCAAGGATCAAATTATGCGTTGGCACTATAGGTTAGGACATCCTAGTTTTCTATATTGGAGAAGACTCTTTCCTATGTTATTTCTTGGATTGGAATGTTCAACATTTCACTGTGAAAGTTGCATTTTGTCAAAAAGTCATAAGTCTTTTTATCCCTCACAACCTCATAAACCTTCAAAACCATTTTATCTTATCCATAGCGATCTTTGTGTCGGATTATGTAGAATCATGTAACATTATCTAGAAGATTGTGTAGATATAGAAACAATATAAATCCCTGATTTCTAGGGAATAGGATAAGATATAGATTTCCATGTATCTTAGAGAATCTGTTACTATATTTAGTATAGACAATTGTATATATATTAAATATAGTTGTAACCTATGAATTAAGGAAAATGAAATTTCTTCTGAGCTAATATTTTACATGGTATTAGAGCTTTTTGCTCTTTCCTAAAACTCTGATTTTTCTCTCTGGTCATACTGACCAAGAGCCTCATCTCCACTGTCTCTCTCAACGTCCTATCCTTATCACTCAAATTTTCCTGCTCCTTTCCTTAGTCTTACCAAATCAATCATCTTAGAATCATCTAGCAATTCTGTTGAAATCATCATCCACACTGTCAAAAATACTACTGCTACTACACCCGGAGATTTACAGAATATTCAAGCTGTATAGAGCCTTCCTAACCAATCTCCATACAATTTTCCGACACCGAGAAATCTGAGGCATTGGGAGACAAAAGATGGGAGGATGCTATGAAAACTGAAATAGAGGCCCTTGAGAAGAACAAGACATGGGAGTTAGGAATTGCCAAGAGGGAAGAAACTAGTTGGGTGTAGGTGGGTTTTTACTGTAAAATACAAAGCTGATGGATCGGTGGAAAGATATAAGGCAAGATTGGTGGTTCACTCAAACCTATGGCATCGATTACCTTGAGACATTTGTCCCTATTGCTATGATGAACACGGTAAGGATACTGTTATCATTAGCTGCTATTTTTGAGTGGAATCTGCAGCAATTTGATGTTAAGAATGCATTCCTTCATGGTGATCTAGAAGAGGAAATTTACATGGAAGTTCCTCCCGGATTTGAATCTAAAGAAGGAATGGTATGCAAGCTGAAGAAAGCTCTTTATGGACTCAAATAATCCACACGATCTTGGTTTGGGAGGTTTGCTAAGGTGATGATTTCATTGGGATATAAGCAAAGTCAAGGAGACCACACATTGTTCATTAGACACTTCAAATCTAGGGCGATCATGGCGTTACTAGTTTATGTAGATGATATTACTGTGACAAGTAATGATGTAGAAGGAATAAAAAATCTGAAGCAATGTCTCTTGAAGGAATTTGATATCAAGGAGCTAGGAAAGCTAAAGTACTTCCTAGGCATTGAAGTAGCTCACTCAAAGCAAGGGATTTTCATCTCTCAACAAAGGTACCTACTTGACTTATTGAATGAAACAGGAAAATTGGGTTGTAATCTAACAGAGACACCGATAGAATTCAATCATGGATTAGGTGATGTTTCAAAAGAACCCATAGTAGATAAAGTATCATATCAAAAGCTTGTTAGGAAGTTGATATATCTGCACATATAAGACCAAATATAGCATTTGCGGTGAGTATGGTCAGGCAATTTATGCACCAATGCAGACTATGCAGGGTCTTTGGTCGATAGAAGATCAACATCTGGTTACTGTATACTTCTAGGTGGTAACCTTATAACAAGGAGAAGTAAGAAGCAGAATGTAGTGGCAAGATCAAGTGCAGATTCTGAGTTTAGAACTATGACATTGGGGATATGTGAATTACTTTGGCTGAAGATAATTCTTGATGACTTGGGAATAAAATGGGAAGGATCTGTGATGTTGTACTATGACAACAAATCAACTATTAGCATTGCACATAACCCAGTACAATGTGATCGTACGAAGCATATTGAAGTTGATAGGCACTTCATCAAAGAGAAACTGGACAGTGGCTTAATATGCACTCAATATATGTCAACCAAGGATCAGTTGGCAGACATACTTACAAAGGGATTAACAAGCACAGTGTTTCAAGTTATTATTGGCAAGCTAGGGATGGAAAATGTCCACTCCCCAGCTTGAGGGGTAGTGTCGGATTATGTAGAATCATGTAACAATATCTAGAAGATTGTGTAGTTGTAGAAATCATATAAATCCTTGATTTCTAGGAATTAGGATAAGATACAGATTTCCATGTATCTTAGAGAATCTGTTACTATATTTAGTATAGACAATTGTATATATATTAAATATAGCTGTAACCTATGAATTAATGAAAATGAAATCACTTCTTCTCAGCTAATATTTTACAGTTTGGGGTCCTTTGCGGACTAGAATGATTTTAGGAAGAAAATGGTTTGTGACGTTTATTGATGATCATTGTCTTCTGTGTTGGGTTTACTTGATAAGTGAAATATCAGAAGTTGAAACCTTATTTAAAAATTTTTATACAATGATTGAAAACCAATTTCAACAAAAAAATTGGCATTCTCCACATTGATAATGGCACTGAATAATTTAAAGAAATTCTTGCAGATTTTTTAAAGCAAATGGGTATTCAACATCAATCTACTTTTATCGATACTCCTCAATGAAACGGGATTGCTGAAAGGAAAAACAAACATTTGCTAGAAGTTTCTTACGCCATTATGTGTTCTAAAGATGTTCCCAAATTTCTATGGGAGAAAGCATTTTAATAGCATCCTATTTGATAAATAGGATGCCAACTCGGTTCTTAACTATAGTATACCCTTTGAGTGTTTTAAATTTTTTTCTTGAAGCTCAAATCTATTTCAATTTAGTACTAAAAGTTTTTGCGTTTACTGCTTATGGCCATTTACCTACAAGGGGGGCAGTGAAAAATGTATCTTTATAAGCTATGCCTCAAACAGACAAGGGTACAAATGTTTGAATCCTAGAACCTAAAAAATCTTTGTCACTATGGATGTCTCCTTCCTTGAAAATCAACCTTTTCTTAAGGAAAATACTTTACAGGGGGAGAAACAAAGCAAAGAAAATTTTTGGGAAGTGAATCCTACTACCTTGCCTAAAACTGTGGACTCCCTAGAAAATCTACAAAAGCTAGTTGTTTCTAATATTATAGAGCTAGAAAATGTTGAAAATTTGACAGGAGGAGAAACACTACTAAATGATCCTAAAGGATAGGAATCTGAGTTTAGAGTTTACCCAAGGAGGAAGAATCATCAAAATGGTAGAGAGCCTACTATTCCCAAGGCACAACATCAATCAGACATCCCAAGTGATGAGCCTGTAGACATGCAAGGTACTCTAAACCCTCTACTATCCAATACTGTTCCTGTTCTTGATACTTGCTATGATCTTGACATTCCCATAGCACTTAGAAAAGGTACCCAGTCTTGTACTAGCCATCCTATTGCAAAATATCTATCATATGATAAACTGTATCAAAATCATGAGGCATTTACATAAAATATCTCTAATTTGTTTGTTTCGAGAAACATTCAGGAAGCACTTGATGATACAAAATAGAAATCAGCAGTAATGAAGGAGATGCATGCTCTAGTGAAAAATGAGACATGGGAAGTTGTTGAGTTACCCAGAGACCAAAGAACAATTGTGAAGTGCAAGGCTGATGGAAGTGTAGAAAGATACAAAGCAAGACTTGTTTCCAAGTAGTTTACTCAAACCTATGATATTGATTACCAAGAGACTTTTGCCCCGGTAGCTAAAATTAACTCTATTCGAGTTTTATTGACTCTTGCAGTTAACTTCAACTAGACTATACATCATCTGGATGTGAAGAATGCATTTTTGAATGGTGATTTGGAAGAAGTATTTATGTGTCCACCACCGAGTTTTGAAAAAATTGTTGGCCAAAATAGAGTGTGTAGACTTAAGAAGTCTTTATATGGCCCGAAACAATCTCCTCGGACATAGTTGAGAAGGTCTAGGTAGGAAGTGAAAAGCTATGGCTTTCACAAAATGAAGTAGATCGCACTCTATTTTATAAGCATTCTAAGATGAGAAAAATTGCAATTCTAATTGTCTTTGTGAATTATATAATCTTAACCGGAGATGACTATGAAGAACTTGCAAGGCTGAAAAGGAAGCTAGCAAAGGAGTTTGAAATTAAAGACCTAGAAGCATTGAAATATTTTCTTGGAATGGAATTTGCAAGATCAAAAGAAGGAATATTTGTGAATCAGATGAAGTACATCCTTGATTTACTTGGAGAAACCGGGCTATTGGGATGCATGGTGACCGAAACTCCAATTAACGCTAACCTAAAACTCAGTCTGCTAAAGATGAAGATGTGATTGATATGGAAAAATTTCAGCACTTGGTGGGAAGACTGATATATCTATCACACACTCGGCCTGACATAGTCTTTGCTGTAAGCATGATAAGTCAGTTTATGCACTCACTAGGTCAAGAGCATTGTGAAGCTACCTACAGAATACAAAGGTATCTGAAAGGGACACCTAGAAGAGGCTTGATGTTTAAAAAATGTGACAATGTATAGGTTGAAATCTGTACAGATGTTGATTGGGTAGCATTTCTGATAGAAGATCAACAATAAGATACTATACTTTTGTTGAAGGAAATCTAGTCACTGGAAGAGTAAGAAACAGAATGTAGTAGCACATAGTAGTGCTGAAGCTGGGTATAGGCATTTCACACATGGGATTTGTGAAGGAATGTGGATCAAGAGGTTATTAGAAGACCCTGAAAATTCTTGTATCACTTCCTATGAAAGTCTATTGTGACAAGGCTTCCATTTCGATTGCACACAAACCAGTTCAATATGACATAAGCAAGCATATCGAAGTGGACAGACATTCTATTAAAGAGAAATTTGAGAGTGGCTTAATATATGCTTCCTTATATACTAACTAGTGAACAAACAACTGATATACTCAGTGACTACAAATGAAACAATTTGATCTCCTAGTAAGCAAGCTAGCTCTATGGAAGACATTTACAAGCCTGCTTGAGGGGAAGTGTTGAGAAGGAGATATCAGGGGCAGCAAAATCAAGGGGCTGGTAATTAGGAGGAAATTTGTTCCTAGCAGGCTAGGAGAGAAATCGAGGGAGATTTATTCAAAGTAAATAAATTAGGAGATAATTAGGATATTTGATTTTTATAGAATTCTTTCCTAGCACAGATACTATGGTAATCCTATTTATATGTAACCTAAACAGAGGAAAAAGAAACGGCAGTCACAGTTAGATTCCTCCCAGGTTTGAAGATGAGAAGGTATAAGGGAAGGTTTGTAGCCTAAAAAGGCCTTGTATGGGTTGAAGCAATCACCCAAAGCATGGTTTGAAAAGTTCAGTCGGGCTATGATTTCCTTTGGTTATCACCAAGGTAATGCGGATCATACCCTATTTATCAAGCATTTTCAAGGTAAGATCGTGCTTCTCATTGTCTGTGTATAATTATGCTAAACAAGATAGTGGCTAAAGCTTCATAGATTCTAAAGAATTATCATTTCCTATTAAATTCTATGATATATTGAACAAGATTTTTTTTTTATCAAACTGCTTGTGATTCTAATACGAAAAGCATGAAGAGGAAATAAGTGTATGAAACATCTCATTAAAGGAAGCCCATAAAGTCTGCAAATATAAGGTTTCCACCATAAACCTTCAAATATAATATTATCCTATTGACTGAAAAAGTAATCATATGCTCTCATAACATCCTCTCTAAGCATCAGAACCACATTGAATATAGTAGAAACATTTTCTTTCATCAAGATGGCAATCCAAACAAACACACAATATTATTAATGCTAGTTCCATCCAGAAAAAGAAAAGAAAAGATAATAATCAACAAAACTGAATTAATTCTTCCATTAATCCTCGAATATTTCATTTTGCTAGCTTGATCCAATATTAGTTGATGTAAAGTAAGTAAACAAATAAAAAGACAGTAATTTTCTCCCACCCCAAGTGGAACTATCACAAAGACTAGTCTTAGGTCAGGATTCCTCGCGCATAAAAGAGCAAGTTAAATAGTCCTATTCCTGTCAGGAAGTTACCAAAAGAAACACCAGATCGCAAATTATGTCTACATGTCTGTTTCAACCCCCAAAATGGGTTTGGGTTAAAGTATAATAAGCATAAAATAGGGTGAGGCTCCAATGTTTTAATTCGAAATGAAAAAAGAAATGATAGAAGCAGAACAACTAGCAATCACCTTCTGTAGCTAAAATTTGGAGGCCTCCCAAAGAAATTAAGAATGCATGTCTGCAAATGAGGACTCGAGAGCCAAGGCGTTGTCAAGTACCTGCAAGTGGGAAAAAATTCAATCTTTCACACAAACCAAAAGAAAAACAAGAACCACCTATGTATTGATTCCCTATAAAAGCTATCGTCTTTACAGACCTGCCATGCAGAACTTTACACTGGGAAACGACTCCTTCATAGATAGGTGAGAATATGTTGTAGGTTAGGCCAACCGAACAGCCACGAAACCCAGAAAAAGCATCTTCAAAGAAATGAAACTCGAAGATGTTGTAAAACAAAAAGAAGAAGAAACTCGCAAAGGTTAATAGGTAGTGCGAAATGGGTATAAGAGAAAAAGCAGTCATGAGTAGAGTGTAGGGATCGGTGGATTTGACGCATTCCATGAGAGTGAACGGCCAGCTTGAGAAATTCAGAGAACCGCAAGTTTTTGATCTTGGTATGTATCCAAATGTGGGGAGACTAATGAAAAGGTGGTTGGTAGTTAAAGTTTGGCGCGTTTGGTCGGATATTTAATTAATATTTGCCAGCATGCCAATGAAAGGTTAAGGATTGAAATGGGAAGAGGATTTACTGATCCCAAAAATCTCCGAGACAAGATCCTCTGTCCAATATTACCCTGTCTTATTTTGTCTCATGAAATCTCAGCCATTTATTTTGTGGGACCCATGCGGAACCTACACGGGACCCACATAAATAAATAGTTGAGATTTATTGGACAGAATAAGACAGGGTAATATTGGACAGGGGATCTGAACTCAAAATCTCCTCCCTTTCTACTATATCGCAATTCTATTCTATTAGCCTTTGTACTGTTTTCTATAAGATAATTTCAAAAATTATTGTCAATCGGCTAAAGCCTCAGATGGAACATCTTGTGCAGGAGACTTAATGTAGTTTTATTCCAGGCTGATAAATAACAGATAATATCATCATAATACAGGAAGTCATTCATTCGATGCACAAGAAACATGGGAAGATGGGTTATTTAGCGATCAAGGTTGACTTAGAAAAAGCATATGACAGAATTCGTTGGAATTTTATTCATAATACTCTCATAGACATTGGAATCCCGGACCAGTTAATTAGAGTCATTATGAAGTATGTGACAACGGTCACAATGCAACCTCACGAGGTATTCGCCAAGGCGACCCCCTTTCGCTTTACCTTTTGTTTTATGCATGGAAAGGTTAAGACATCTCATTTCTCAGGCAGTGGATCAAGGTATATGGCATCCGATAAAGCTGGGCCCTACTAGTCCACCAATCTCTCACCTCATTTTTGCGGATGATCTGATTCTTTTTGGGGAAGCTACAGAGGCCCAAACAAGTATCATTGCATGAACTCTTGAGATATTTTGCCAATCTTCTAGGTAAAAAGTCAATCTGGACAAGACTCAAATCTTTTTCTTCAAGAACGTCCCCCCTAATTTGGCAAATAGGCTTAGCCAAAGCCTAAACATCACGAGGACAGATAATCTCGAAAAGTATTTAGGAGTCATGTTACTTCATGAGCATACCACGAGGCATACTTACCAGCATATCCTGAATAATGCTCGCAAGAAACTCTCCAGTTGGCGAGAAAAAGTTGTATCCCTAGCCGAGAGAGTTACCTTAATTATGTTATGTCTTGCATTAATTATTTAAATATTCCTATTTTCAACTCTTCTTAAGTTTGTAACATATGTTATGTCATTCTACTATATTTGAAAAATATATTGATGATTTTTGTTTCAATGGTTGTAGATTGTGGAAGTCAAGGGTATTATTCATGAGAAGGTAGCACATGGAAATTGAAGATGATATGGTAGCCAGTTTTTGTTTCAATAATTTAGGAACTATTTTG
>JAOSBK010000204.1:13493511-13527764 GCA_027568895.1 Erythroxylum shatona
ACGAAAATTCACTCCAATTCAATTTGCAAGCACAAAATCATATTGTTTCACATAAATCACATTTATAGACACATATGCCGGGAAATGTCATGAATGCATGTACAGTCATGTGCATGTGCAAAAATCGTCATTCATATATATATAGAGGCCATATGATGCATGATCACGCCGAGATGAGTTTACACACTCATAACCCATTCCAAATTACTATTTTACCCTTCCCATCAGTGATGGGATGTTACAATGAAGGTCCTGCAATATCAAAGGATTTTAGGACTTGTGTCACATCATCAGATTCAGAATATATTGCGTTGTTTGGTCTTGGTATATCTACTTTTGACACTTCATGTTTATTAGGAATAAATTCTCCTAGGTAAGGTCCAAGAGAAGTAAAGATAACAAGTGTATGTTGGGGAAAATAGTTGATGTCCTTAAGAGAACTTCAAAGAGAGTTAAGGACATTTTCCTTATACTTTGGCCAGTATAGTGACATGTGATGGAAAAAGACTTTGTTATCGAAATAGATTGGTCCAGTACGTGCTGTGAGATAAGCACAATAGAGAATAAAGAAACATTGTGCAAATTACTTCTTTAAAGACGCTTCCCATAATTGATGTTGTTCAATGACTATGGAAAATTGTTTTCTCTATTGTTCCAATGGTTGATACCACTCAAGGAAAGTCCACAACAAGAAAATTTCATTATCTCAAGCACAAATATATCGGTAGACTTATAAAGGAGGTAAGCTAACAACACATGCATAAAGGATAGAGAGTGCCCAGAGATACCATAATGCATTTTCGTAGAGTAGACCATTAATGAAGAAAACATTAAGGTACAGTGCTCTGAGGTTAAATAAAGAGGGGCTGCAAGGTGTGTTAGTCTAGCTAAGGAAGAGGTATAGGCATTAAAACAGTCTCGTTCAAGAAAGAGATGCAACGTCTATCATAGTAGTGGGTGCACTATGGTAGTAGTAGGCATGTCAGCCATGTAAAAGAAGAGAGGGATATGGTTCAAGGTAGTGATCAAATGAGAGGAAGAGATAGGAAATCAGCTGGGATGTTACCTTTGGTAAGGGGAATGTTGAATTTATAGCGAGAAATTTTTTTGGTGAGAATAGCATTCCAATGGTGTAGAATGTGCTGGCCTTCGTTAGGAATCTTCAAGGTTGGTGGATGTTGATAGGCTTGCTTAAAATGTTGAATGGCTTTAGTTTGCTCTTTTCCCCATAATGATGCATTCTTCTGTAATAGCTTTGACAGGGACGATGTAATCAACCACGTGAGGGATGAAATCTTAGATATAATTAACAACTCCAAGGAATTGTTGTATTTGTTTGATTGTGAGATTATCATTAGAAAAATGTAGTAGTTCACTGATAATATGTGGTCCAGGCTGATACAATCCATTCTGCAAATGTATACCCAAAACCTCTACTTGGGTTGTCCCAATATGTCTCTTCTTTGCTGAGAGCATAGTCCTATGTTGCTTCGTGAGATCCATGAAATGGTTCTTAGAGTATAGCAAGATGTCATCAATGTAGATCAAAACACTGTAGAGAATGGGCTTAAAGATCTTCGCCATGGCGCCTATTCAAATAATGAAGGGGAAACCTTGAGTCCAAACAGCATAACAGTCCATTAGTGTTTAGAATATAAAAGGTTGTTTTGTACCTATCTTGACGGTCAATTCCAAGTTGTCAAAATCCTATTTTTAGATTAAATTTGGAGGAGATAGTATCTTCCTTTAGAAATAGTACATGCGTACTAATCTTCGATAGTGGGAATTTATCATCTTGTAGGAAAGCATTTAGAGGCTTATAGGCAATGACAAACCTCTTTTTTCTTCTTTTTTATTCAGACCTTTTATTGACACAAAAAGCCTTACAAGCCTAATCAGATTTAGTGGGCTCAATAAGTCCTTGCTGAAGAAGGATAGCACATTCTTCCCATGTTAGTTTCAGATCATCAAGGTTCATCCCTGGATGAGTAGCCTTGGTAGGATTGACATCTTCGTTCTTCTTGAAAGGAAGACAAATGAAGAAATTAGCATTTTTTCCATAGAGGATTAGAATGAAAGAAATGTGCATAAGACTCAGGACAGTAGTCCAATAATTGCATTCAAGGCTTCATATGATGGAGTTACTTGAGTAAGTGTAAAAATTGAAGTTGGCACGACATTTAATTCCTTTGGGTAGAATTTGTAGTGGAGATGCCTGACAGTAGACATCCATTCCAATAAGAAGATCTGTGCTAGGTAAATAATTACTAAGAACCTTGGTCCATACCACACAGTTAGGGAAGAAATATATCGCTATTTTTCTTATAGTAATAAACTCGATCTTGAAAGTATTTCCATCAGTAACAATGAAATACTCATTATGGGAACTCCATACATCAAGAGATACAATGTTGGGCTTCATAATAGTTAATGCTAGATCCAATATCCGTATTCCCAATAACATTAATGGGCTGATCATACTTATCTTGGACAAGTAACTGGATTTGCACATAAGGACAAGGCTTGAGACACGGTTTCTATTGCTGTAATATATAGAGTATGTCATCTCACAAAATGCAGATATCAGAGGAGTCGTCATCCTCGTCAACGGTGTCAATAGGAATAGCAAACTTTGTGTCTTCATCCTCATTGGATTGTTCTTTTATGATATCTTCAATGCTTCCATGATCATCATGGATGGGCATGATAGCTTTAATGGAATCTAGGACTTTGATATCCCATTTTTACTTATGAGGACATTGTCGAGCAAAATGTCCTGATTTGTCACAGAGAAAACAATAGTCTAGTAATTTCCTTAAGGATTTCTCCTTTTAAAGAAGTGGACAAATCTTTGATGTTTCTTTCTTCTGAAGAGTTTGTAGCTTTTGTTAGGAGACATGTGAGATCTATGGAACCTCTTGTAGGAGAACTTTCTATGATGTTGTTTCTTCTTTTTATGATAATCATAATCTTTTTTTCTTACACTTGATTGTCAGATATGGCTATTTACACACTTTCTTTAACAGAGGACTACCTTTTATCACGTTCTTGAATAATAGTTATTGATTACATAGCTTGTCAAGAGAAACTAAGACGAGTGATAGATTTTACTGAGAGATATCTTTCATATCTCGTCATAATGCAACAATGGTCCTTTGTAGCTCAGGTTGTAATTCTTCTAGAAGAGAGGAAATGAAGGTATAATGGAAAATAACACAGTCAAAAACATTAAGAAGATAATAAGTTTCGTCATATGCTAGAAATGATTTTGTAAATCTCTTCGGTCCAAAAAAATAACACTTCATCTCAAACTATTCTTATCGGACCTATTTGTCGATAAGATGAAAGTAACCAATGAACTCTTTATAAATTATTCCAAAAAGTAATCCTGCAAACGTGACTTGTATGAACTAAAGTCTGTGATATTCATCAAGACTTGCTACCATTCTCGTAGTGTACTAGTAAAACAAAAAATAAACTCAGGAAAAATATGTCTTAAAAGTCGAGTCATTTACAAATCAATCCAAGAACCGAATTCATGGAAATGCTCTCTCCATTTTCTATGTGGAAGGTCATCAAATGTAAACCAAACACCTAAAGTAAGTTTGGTCGGTGGAGCTGGTGCTAGTGGTGGTGTAGGTCTAAAGGGTTCAGTTCTTGTGGACTTAGCTTCACTGATTATAGGTTTGTGAAGGATAGGTTGGTTGGTTAATTGGAAAGGATGTGAGATTTTCTCCATAAACGGTCTTAGATTATTCTTTCCATATGTCATCTTCCATTCATTAAATAATCTCTTTCAAATCAAGGCTAAAATACTAAGTATCGACATAATGTTGAAGAGTTGCATTAAGTTCGATCATTTAAGCATTGTAAGATTTTTACAATTTATGGATCTCTATAGAGGCTGTATCAAACTTATTGATGAGTAGCATATGTTTGATAAGTCAAACCATCAAGTTTGGGATCAATCCGCCGAAGGACTTTGTTCTAAAGTAAAGCATTACTAGTCTGCAAGTTAAGATTTTCATCAACAGGATTTGAAAGCATTATTCCATGAGAACTTATGCTAAAGGCACGAATACATGGGTTAGAGATAACCCTTTGTTCATCATTACTAAGTCTCTCCAATTGAGGAAAGTCTTCCTCTTATGGATTAACCATCATGCACAGAATTAAAGAAGGTGTATGTACAACTAAAGTAGAAGGAATAACTGGCTGAAGATGTTTAGAAATTGACTTTGGATATGTCAAAGATTCCTTATCGACAGCTTTGAGCATTTTCACGAATACTTCTGGGTCCTAGGTTTGGATTTTTAATCCAAGGTTTAGAATCATTATGATCATTATAGTGATAGCGAACTAGTCGAGTAGGCTAGCAAGTAGAGATCTCCTTTATGTTGTTCTTCTTCTTCCTTCATCGTTGATTATATAGCTCATCATCATCATCATCACTGTTTGATTCAGGGTTCATACATACTTCACAATCTGATTCGTACATAGAGGGATCTACATCCCAAAAAAAATGTCCACGATAATGACCAACATAGATAAGTTCTCCATTAGGTTTAAAATAATGAATCGGATGTCCATCTTTGCCTTCTTTGTGAGAGAACACTGGTTAAATCATCAAGATAGGGCCTGATGTATGAGAGGGTCCATATTGATCTTCATTGGGCCTAATGTAGATGGATTTCACAATTCAATCTCATATGGTCTTAAGAATAGGTGGAGTAGTGGTGTGAAAGGAATGCCTGTAAGGATCATAGAACACTTTTTGGTAGTTAGTGATCCATTTAATCGGCATCAACTTTTCAAGCTTCATCGATGGTAACTACTTCGGGATCTAACTGATAGTAGTCTAATCATGAGCTCTTCCTCCACCATGTACAAGGCATCAAAAGTAGAGTTTGGGAAGCTAAGATCTATGGCATGATTCTGCAAACAGTATATCATTTGGTGGTGAATAGTAGCGATAATGGTTGTAGGATCTTAATCTGCTCCAGTGATCTAGATTTGAACTTGGAGTTGTTTAGACAAAGTGGGATTATCTAGCTTGATGTTAAAATTAGGGGTGATGGTGAGGATGACACTTTCATTGTTGAGAGTTGTCAACAAGGTACTAATTAGTGCATTTTGATATATTATATAGGTAGTGTCTAGAAGATATATCTTGGCTGTAATAGATATTCTCTTTCTTCCATGGAGGGTGAGAATAAGAAATATGGCTCCAACATGAAGGTGTGTATGGTTCTATTCTCTCCAAAGAGAGCTCCTTTAGGATCGCGAGCTTCACATATTGTTCTGCTGAAGTTGCTTGCAAACTACACTGTTCTAAACAAGAACTCTAGATGTTTTCTTTTACTTTAGGACGATATGTGGAGAGGACAGTGCGTATATTTTTTGTCCAAGAAAGATCACGAGAATATATACTATAGGGACTAAGCAAAGGTAAAGAAGTATTAGAAATACAGTTTTCTTCAAGAAAATGGGTAATTTCTAAAAGGTATTCTTTACGATTAGAGAAAGTACGTTTCACACTATGAGGAAGATTGGCTATAGATAAGGTTAAAGAAAGATAAATAGGGTCATCGAGTAATAGATTCATGTCTTATAATACATCCTTACTCACTCTCATCAGGAATATTATAGTCACGGTTAATAACACTTATGGCTCTGATACCAACAATGCAATCCCTGTTTAAAGGGCTTGGGGAATACCATATTCAGTGCTTTGGAACAGATCGAAGATCAGGGAAAATAAAGCTAAATTGGAGTGTAAATTCGAGATATGATAACTGAGATACACAAGCCCTTTAATTATTATTTAAAATAGCAAAGATATTAGTTGTTTTGTATAGCAATTTTTTTATCTTGTTACCTTTTTAAATATTTGCAACAAATCACTATTATATGCATAAATCTATTTGTTTATTTCTTATATATAATCCCCTCTTAACTCTTATTATATATCTTTTTTTTTTCTCCTTAAAATATTATAAAGGACATAATATATGCTTAAAACTAAAATAATAATACTTTAATTGTTGATAGTTATGACAAAGTTTATCCACTCCAATCTGATTTAGCCTGACTCAACTCGAGTTGATTGAATTTCTAGTTGTGTTTAGTTTGTAATATTTTTAAGTTTCAAGAAGAGCTCCAGTTATCCTGTCCAACATGATCCAAAGTTTAAAATTAAAAATGATTTTTTAAATTAAATAATATATTTAATCGAGTTTGGTTAAGCCCAATCGTCCTCATGCTCGTAAAGTCACAATGGATTTAATTGCTACTTATATAAAATTTTATAACAACGAAATTTTAATTTTGTTAGCTTTTTAAATATATGTAAACAAATTATTATTACTGTTGTCTATTAATATTATTACTATTTGTAAATAACGCATTTAAAAATGTTATAAGTTTAATGATTCATAAAACACTTTTTTGCTTTAGCGATTCTTTTGTTGTATCAAATACAAAACCGTTAACTTTTGTTAATGCCTACTATTAATTTAATTGACGTGGATATGCTAAATAAACTATTTAATCAATTTATATGATAACTTTAAAAAAAATAAAGGAAAAACTCTGCAATCCAATATCCACTCTCTTTTACAGCTCCTCTCACTAACATGGCGAAGATCGAACAAGCTAGCTCACAGCCGTCTTCTAATTCATTTATATGATATTGAAACCTTTTCTTCATTCTTAATATAGTAATTGTAATTAAAAAATTGGCTTAATTCATAGGTTCTATAACTTCAAAATTTTCGGGTTTAATAATATTTATCCATTTTTCATATTTCAACTTCTTTCCTATATAAGTAGAAAGTATTAAACATTTTTTTAACTTCAAAATTGGCAACATGTTAGCTTTTTTAGTTTTTTAAATCTTAGTTTTCAAAGTCATACAAACTTATTTTGTATTCAAAAACTTTTCAAATTTAGATAATATGTTCTTTATATTATTCTTAACACAAAATAATTTAGGTCAATTTTAAATATTAAATTTTTTTAAACGATAAAATAATTAAATTATTAAAATTTTTGAAATGATAAAGTAATTAAATTATCTTTAGAATTAATAAATATAAACTTTTGATATATAATATTACGAAATGAAAATTAAGATAAATTTTATGTATACACAAAATAAAAGTTGAAATATATTTAATATTTAAATTACATTTAAGGAAATATAATTAATATTTAAATTACATTTAAGGATATTATAAACATTTTATACTCTCACCAATGCCTTCTTTGTTTGGGTCACACAATGAATCTTTTGTTTGTTGTACAGCCAAGTCGAATACATATCAAAAAGAGACCATAATATATATTATCAAAAGTCATATAAACTTTCCTTATGTAGTTTTACTGCTATATAAAGGTAATCACATCTTGAGATTGGATCAAGTCATCAATTGACATTCTCTGATATTGTCTTTAACAATATACATCCTAGTGATCTGCATTTACATATCAATCACAATTGACCATTGGAAAGATCGTAAATTTTACCATCATCAACAGTAAAGGTTATCACATCTAGAGATTGGACAAGTCATCAATTGACATCCACTTATATTGTCTTCAACAATATACATCCTAGTGATACATTTACACATCAATCACAATTGACCATGGAAAAGATCATAAATTTTATCATCATCAACACTCAATTGAAGTCTTGCTGAGGCACGAGAACTAAGAAGGTCCTATAGTACATAACTTTACTCTTACTTAATAGAGAGACTAATTTCAATAGGCCCACATGCAATACATCATAAAGATACTACAAAATTACAAATAGATGTGCGTACATATGCCAAAAAATAATAAAAAATAAAATAACTAAGTAAATAAGTCAAATAAACATAAAAAAAGATAATAAAATAACTAAATACATAAATATACAAAAATAATAAAGAGAAACAATAATAACATTAATAATACATAATAGGTAAGGCAATACTAAAAAAAGTTTAGCAAAAAATTCAGCTAGCAGTATCATCAGGAGAACTTAGAAGAATGATAGAAGAATAACTAAGCATAGGGTATAAGTTTGCATCGAGGAAATGAGCATATTGCTTAACGGCAATCTCCCTGTCAGGAAGGTCATCGGAAAGGAAATCAAATGGAGCAGCCTTACCAGTATCAACTACGGGCTCCCATCGGTATCCACGTCTTTCTGGAAGTGTGATAGTTACAGGCAAATGATTTGCATTGAAGGCAATGTAGATCTCTCCTTTCACCGAGTCCATCTGCATCAAAGCGCAACAGGAAATTTCAAATGATTAACCAAGGGACTGCCAGCACAAATAAGCAGAAAAGAAAGAAAAACAAAGACGTATAAGAGAGGCAAATGAGAATAGAATGACGTATAAATGCTGTCTTCAGCACATAAATACTTTCAGCCACATGGTTCTGCAAATACAAGAACGAATGAGAGACAAGCCGCTGAAAGATAAAGTCAGCTCAAGCAAGGCATATTTGAAAACTAAAGTTAGATTCCAGAGCAGGGAATAAGGATTCATAGCAGAGAAATAGGGTCCCGACATTTTCTATTTTTCCTTCAAAAGTTGTACTAGCTCCCTTTTGATACGGTTAGAGTAATATACTTTGGTGGTGCTATGTGAAAGCACAGGAACAGAAGAAATAGAATGTAATAAACAGTTTTATATGGTTAGACTTTTGTTAAAGATTATAGAGCTTATTATAGGGATTATTACAGATTACATAGTTTGATAGGGATGTGTTAGGGGTAAAACACACAGGAGGAGATTGGATAGACACACGGAAAAACAAAGATAGAGACAGATTGTAGTGGTAGAGTTGTAGTTACATATGGATAGTAGTAGTTAGATATCAATAAACCTTATCAAGTAGTTAGCGGTAGATAGATCAAGAGTTAGATATATGTTAGAAGTAGAACAATAAGGAGATATAAAAGTAGAGTTGGAAGAAGGGGAGAGCAGTTAGACGATTATTCTCGGAAGTATTCCTGAGATTGTAAGGGATTGTCCCTTGTTAAGAAGATTTTCCTTCTTGTTTCCTGAATAATATTGAGCAACTATTCTTAACATATTGTGTTCTAAACACATCAGCCCATTCAGTTAATCAGTACCTAACAGGATGCTACTTACCTAACTAATTAAGAGTTGAGCAATTTGTATATGCATCTACATTACACTTTATGTACAAACTTTGCAATTAAATCATTTTTTGCGCTTCAATTGTGCATAGTGAGTAGAATTCCTTCTTTTTCTTGATCCATTTTAGTTTTTCCCAATGAACGAAACTTTGGAGGCTTTTTAGCCATGAGTTCTAAGTATTCGTTTGTTCTAACCGTCACACAGAGGACTGACGGCTAATCGGCCTCTCTGTGAAGATCAATCACCGAAAACCTAACTTGAAGTCTTGAAGGTTCTGGTCCTCTCCCATGCGCTGGCACGTGGCAATGCATCTGACAATGCCTTGTCCTCTGCGTAAGCTTCCTTGACAGTGCATTTCCCTACTGCTACCCCTACTTGTCTGCTTTCCTCAGTGCCTCAACAAGAACGCTTGTTCACTTTCTTGCCATTGGACCCTTTTGTTGCGGCTTACTGGTTTTAAAAACATCAAACATTAATTGGTTGATTCCGCCAAGGACTACAAGAACCTGTTAGGACCAACATGGAAGAGTGTAATTTTGACAAGGAAGGACAAATAGCTCTGGAATGTCGAGCTATGGGGGTGTTTGGGGTTAAAAAAGCAGTGTTATCTGAAAGTAAAACCATGAGGATAGATGGAGAAATACAAGGGGTTCCCATTGTGGAGTTGGTTGATAGTGGTGCAAGCCACGATTTGAGTTCTCCGAAACTCGCTAGCAATCTGGGATTAACAATAGAACTTACTAGGAGGTTGGGAATCAGATTGGGTGACGGCCATAAGGTAACAACCAACAGGAGGTGCATAGGCATTCTCATTCGATTGGGGGAGTTAAGAGCTGAAGGTAGAAGCATACATGTTGGATTTGGGAGGAATGGATATCATTTTATGGGTGGCTTGCTTGCAAACGTTGAGTAAGGTCATTGTAGATTGGAAAGAAATGACTATGCATTTCCAATATGCTGGACGAAGTGTAGGGTTATGTGGCAATGCAGACACCAAGGCAGTCCATAAAAGAGGAATTCAGTGCCTAGAAGGTCCAGCACCCTTGTATAGCCTATTAGAGAGTTTGTTTGGTGACTTTCGATGAACAAAAGTTGTTGAGACAACAGGGAAGCAACAGCCTCAACTTAACAAGAACAGGAGGAGATAAATATGGTGCTAACACAATTTACGGAAGTATTCCAAGAGATTGGAGGATTACCTCCCAAAAGGAGCCATGCTCATGCTATTGTTCTGCAGCAAGGGCACAATCCAATTACTGTAAGGCCATACCCATACCCCCATCATCACAAAGATGAAATTGAGAAATAGGTCCAACAAATGTTGCAAGTAGGCATCATACGATCTAGTTCAAGTGCTTATTCCAGCCATGCCATTTTAGTCAAGAAGAAAGACACTTCATGGAGAATGTGCGTAGATTATAGGGCATTAAACAGAGTCATGATACCAAATAAGTATCCTATTCTGGTGGTGGATGAACTTTTAGATGAATTGCATAATGCTCATGTTTTCTCTAAGCTACATCTCAAGTCTGGATATCAACAAATTAGGGTCATGGAGGAGGACGTTCACAAGACAGCTTTCTGGAAGTATGATGGTCACTATGAGTTCCTAGTGACGCCGTTTAGATTGACCAATGCACCGGTTACTTTCTAGTCTACAATGAATGACATTTTCAAACATTTTCTTAGAAAGTTTGTTCTAGTTTTTTTAATGACATTCTGGTCTATAGTGCAGATTGGGATACTCAACTCTTCTATATATCAAGAGTCTTGGAGGTTTTGACAAGATATTAGTTTGTGGCTAACAAACAAAAGTGCAGTTTTGGAAGACGAATGGTGGAGTATTTGGGGCATATAATTTCCAAAAAAGGAATAGTTGTGGATCCCGGAAAGATTTGTAGTGTGTTGACATGGCCTATTTCTCGAAATGTCAAGGGAGTGAAGGGATTCCTTGGATTGATAGGGTATTATCGTAAGTTCATTATGGACTATGGCTAAATGGCTAAGCCACTCACTGAATTGACGAAAAAAGAGGGATTTCATTGGAGTTTAGCAGCCTTAAGAGTCCTTTGAGGCTCTAAAGAAGGCTTTAACAACTATCTCCAATATTAGCCCTTCCAAACTTTTCACAAACCTTTAATATTGAAAGTGATGCTTCAGGGAAAGGGGTTGGCGCCGTCCTGATGCAAAATAAAAGACCAATAGCCTATTATAGTAAAGCATTCTCAGCAGAAAATCTCTCCAAGTCAGCCTATGAGGAGTTAATGGCTTTGGTATTAGCGGTACATCATTGGCGTCACTATTTGCTTGGCACGTCATTTGTGGTTTATTCTAACCAGAAAAGTCTACGTCATCTGTTTCAACAAAGGGTTACAACGACAGACCAACAATGTTGGATGGCTAAACTTCTGGGCTATCATTTTGAAATCATTTATAAACCCGGGCAAGAAGCAGATGCCTTGTCACGGGTTTATGAAGAGGGGGAGTTTAAGACCATCATTTCATATCCGCTTTGGGAAGAAGGCAAAACACTTCAGCGGGAGGTGCAGCAAGATCCGACATTGTGTAAAATTATACAGGATCTATAGAGCAGAACCCCAACTCCCGACCTTGTTTTTCATAGCATCAGGGGGTTCTTTACACAAAGGGCGGTTGGTGATGTCAGCTTCATCCCCATTTGTTCCCCTCCTCCTAAGGGAATTTCATTCTTCCCCTATTCGAGGGCATTTAGGATATCTACGCACCTATAAGAGAATTGCAGGCACTCTTTACTGGATCAGAATGAAGAAATGTATACAACAGTTTGTTAAGTCTTGTGATACATGTCAAAGACAAAAATATGCTGCCACATCTCCGGGGGGACTGCTACTATTGGATTTTTTAGGAAAAACTTTCTTTTCTCTCATATATATCTATGATAGAATACATTGAATTTATAGGGTACAAATACCCTTGGAAGAGACTAATAAAAATAGAAATAATCTAAATATAGTAACTAAAATATACACTACCTTATTTCTAAGCACCCTTAACCCCAATTTAGGGATTTGGGTCCTTTATTCAAAAAATAGAAACAACTAGAAATTAGGAAAGGAAATCAAACTAAATGTTTTATTTTCTAACACTCCCCCACACATTGGTGCATAGATATCATGCAAACCCAACTTGCTAATAAGGAAGTCAAATGATAGCTTGCTCAGTCCCTTTGTGAGAATATCTATTGTTTGTTGTTTTGTTGGAACAAATGGTATATAGATTAATCCTCCTAGCTTATCTTTGATAAAATGTCGATCAACTTCAATGTGTTTAGTTCGATCATGTTGCACTGGGTTATTTGCTATATTGATTGCGGTTTTGTTATCGCAGTGTAACTTCATAGAAGTCTCTAAAGGCAACTTTAACTCTTATAATATCCGCTGCAGCCATAGTAGTTCATAAACACCATCGGCCATTGCTCTATATTCAACCTCAGCATGCACTACTTCTTGCTACTACACTCTGCTTTTTACTTCTCCAAGTTACCAAATTACCCCACACGTAGGAACAGTATCCCATTGTTGATCTCCGATCAGTAGAGGACCCAACCCAATCTGCATCAGTGTAGATTTCGATCCTGAATTGATTATTTTTTCTAAAACACAGGCCTTTTCCTGGAGATTTCTTCAGATATCGTAGAATATGATAGGCAGCCTCAAGGTGTTCCTTGGTAGGTGAGTGAATAAATTGACTCACAAGGCTGACTGCGAAGGCTATGTCCAGCTAAGGGTGAGATAAATAAATTAACTTACCTACCAGCTTCTGATATCTTATTGTATCAACTGGGCATCCTCCTTTGCTATTTCCCAGTTTCACATTTGGATCCATTGGTGTATCTACTGGTTTACATCCACTCATCCCTGTCTCTTTCAACAAATATAGTACATACTTTCTTTGGCAAACAACAATCTCCCTTTTTTATCATGCTACTTCCATTCCTAGGAAATATTTGAGAGAACCTAAATCTTTGATTTCAAATTTAGTAGCCAAATTCTTCTTTAAGCGATACATCTCTTCTAAGTCATTGCCTGTCAAGATAATTTCATCAACATAGATTATTAAGGCTGTGATTCTTCCATTTGATGAGTGCCTAAAGAACATTGTGTGAACAGTTTGAGATTGTGTATAACCTCGCCTTTTCACCGAACAAGTAAACTTCTCGAACCAAGCCTTGGGCGATTGCTTCAAACCATAAATGGACTTAATTAATCTGCATACTTTCGAGTTAAATTTTTCTTCGAAGCCTGGTGGAGCATCCATGTAAACTTCTTCTTCCAAGTCTCTATTCAAGAATGCACTCTTGACATCTAATTATTGTAAAGGCCAATCTAGATTGGCAGCCAACGAAAGAAGCACTCTTACAGTGTTAAGTTTTGCTACTAGAGCAAAGGTATCCATGTAATCGATTTCGTACGTCGAGGTGAAGCCTTTAGCAACTAACCGGGCTTTATATCTCTCTAGGTATCCATTCGAGTTTTATTTTACTGTAAATACCCATTTACACCTACGGTCCTCTTGTCCTTTAGCAAATCCACTTCCCATGCTATGTTCTTCTCAAGAGCTCTCATCTCTTCTAGAATTGCTTCCTTCCATTCAAGAACCTGTAAAGCATCTTGAACATTTTTTGGAATCTCCACCAATGACATTTGATTAGTGAAGAAGGAGAAGGCCAGAGATAGGTTTTTATAAGACACAAATTTTGATATTGGGTGTTTAGTACACGACCTAACCCCTTTCTGAAGAGAAATAGGAATATAAAGATCTATAATGGGTTTTTCTTTAGAAATAGAATGTAAGTAGGGAGTATCACCTAAAGAGTTTTGAATTGAAAGAGGCCTACTCAAAGAATTTCGTTCCTACCCCGAGATGGAATCTTGGCCTTGTTGGGAATTTTAAGTTTTTCCGGGTGTAAATCAATCCAAATTTTTTCTTTCTTTCACCTCCTTCAAAGGCAAAAAAGTCTTGGCCCATCTTCTGTTTTTTCACTTTGGTCTTGTTCGGGTTGAGTTAAAACAGACTTTGTTGGTGAGATGTTTGACATAGGTTCAGATATTGAATTATTCTCAAGAAGTGAATTCTAGAAATCTATCGGGTGCAATTCCAATAGTTATGTCAACCTCAGTGTGATTCTTAGTTCTTGATAGAAACCTAGGAGTAATCCCTGAACTCTTCGTTTATTTACATTACATTTTCATTAGTTCCAGCCTTAAATTCAAAGTCCCAAAAGCCCCCAAGTTTCAATTTATATGCCATTGAACATTAACTACACATGTTAGTTGAATTAAAAGGTGAAATGGAAAGAAAATATACCAATGTAAAAGCCACAAATCGACTTGTTTTAGACCAATCTGGCAACCCAGGAGCATGTCCATGCCATTGTAGCCTTTCTGCTGTTGGGAAGTCATCCAAACCGAGGGATTCACATTCACTGAACAAATAAATGAAAAGAATTGAAGATATTAGAAAAATAAAATAAACATGTAGTTCTTGGCATGCCTAGAAATTACTCACTTTCTCAACTTTGTCATAAGGCAACAAAACCGAGAAAAGTCTAATGTGGACTCCTCCTTCTTGTCCCACCTAAAATAGTTTATCTGCCACCAAAAAAGCCAATCAATAGTTACAATCACAAATTAGGTTTAATAGAGAATCTAAATGTGAATAGGTTACAGATGATCACATAGTTATCATGGCAATAAGTATTGTTGTTTCCCCCTTTTGTGTGGCCATATTCATCACCCATGTATACCATTGGAACACCCTAGCGAGACACATATCACAATTAGTTTAGTTACAATGTCACATAGGGTATAAGATAGAACAAATCAATTGCTTGAACATAATTGTGAAGTTAATATGATACACACTATCACTAAAAAATGAAGAAATAATGAAACTAAAGCTCAAAAGTAAAGGCAATACTTAAAAAAGTTTCTGACAGTAAAATGTTGACTAGAAACTGAGGCCCACAATATATTAAGGAAACACTGAATTTAGTCCACAAGTGTTCAATGAAACAGTCCCAAAAATGAGTTACAAAGTCATTACAGCAATCAAATTGATGCTACAATGAAAAGCATAGTAAGACGGCTGACAAGGGTAGTGGCACCAAGATTTTTCCTTCTTTCCTTTTTTTGGTCCTTGATCTTATTTTTACTTTTCAAAATATCTAAGAATAGAGTTGGACTAACAACTTTCGACAACCTCAAGTCATAGTACATGGTTCCATAAAAACTTACCACCCTAGGGGTTGCACGTCAGGCATTAAGGACAACAATGGAATACATGTTAAGAAAAACCATAATCAATTGTACCATGGTTAATTTCCAAAAAGAGAAAAAATTGAACCATGGTTATTGTTACAAAGGTTTTCCAAGAGACCAAACTTATACTAAAATCATGCCTACTCATTTGCATAGCAATCTCAATTAGGTTAGTTTAAGTGAAACTCAATCTTTCCAAGTGACCGTTAACCAACAAAACCTTATTCTCGAACACCTCACGACTCTCGTAATGTTTAAGAACTACAATAAAAGCCAACTTTTATTAATTTCCCAAAAGTATACAAAGGAATGCTCTTTTTCAATTTGTTCCCTTCCCTTCTATTTCTGTTCTCAAGAGTAAAACTCAAATAACTTTAAAATTCATAATCTTAATTGAACTGAACTAATTAGATCACCTTTATCCTTATGAGATTAAATCACACTAACCAATTGGATGACATCTCCATCCAAATAAAATTTCTACCTAATAAGATTTAACTACATTAAAACTAACAAAATAAGAGATTACATTTAAGAAAAAATACATCTATTTCTATGAAGAACTCTACTATTTTCAGATGATCCTCCCACATGATCTTTATTTTTTAGGACTAATGTATGTCTATTGTAATATTATCTGGCACATCATCCAAGATCTCTCTTAACCTCTATCAATTGCTTGTAAGGGAAAGGTTATGTCATGATGAGGAAGATCAAACAATGAAGATGAAACAAAACGAAGTTGTAAGGTGGAAGTTTATTACGAATACAAGACATAGTGTTTAAATAATACTACTATAACGAAAATACCTAACTATTACATGTGTAGTGATACATATGAATCGCACACTATGTAATAGCCGTTGTAATGGCTCAATGATGGATATGGAATGAATCTTGTGATCTTTTCTCCCTCTCTCTAATTTCTCTCCCCCTAGATTCTTTTCTCGCTATTCTAGAATCTCTTATTTTTATTGTTACCTAAACTAAAAACTATAAGAGAACGTAGAAATATGCCAACCACTTTCCCTTTCTTTGAAAATTATACAATGAAGCAAGCTTGAAGTTCAAGTGAAATTTTCAATATTTATTCAATCCAATCTTCACTTGATAGCTAGAAAGCCATTAAAGGAAATTGAAAAAGATTTGTATCAAGAAGTAAAGGCCAACAATATCTATATATTAGTTCACTTTTTCTAATTAGAAAAGGAAATCATTCTATTTTCATTTGTCCTTAGTAGTTTAGAGTTTAAGTCCATTAATGAATAATAAGAATCATTATTAAATATGATTCCAAATTTATTTTGGAAAGCTTAGTGGGCTTTCTTATTCTATTAGGATCTGGGTTTCAAGGCTTTTTTTATATATGTGTTATGTTTTCAATGTTCAAGGGATAAGAAAAATAAACTTGGTTTTGAAGAATGAAGCTTTTCTCTATATAAGGGTGATTCTTAGATACTCAAGAGTGATTCCTAAATTCTATTAGTGATTTCTAGAAACCTATTAGTATGATTCCAATAGTTCTACTCAAGTCAATTCCCAGTTGTGATTCATAGTTCTTGATACAAACTTAGGAGTGATTCCTTGAAATATCCGTAATTTGTTTCATTATTAAAATTTCAGACATCTCAATCTAGATTTCCAGCAATCCTAATCTGAATTTAAGCAGCCCATATCCTCAATTCCAGACTTGAATCCTCAATTCAAGCACAATAAAAAAGAGCATGCAGCAGCCCCATATTTATAGTTTATGTGTGTTCCATCAAATTGTTAGAATGTCCTTTATTCGTAGATCTGAACTGAAGTAATGATGTGCCTGGCATCTATTAAAGATGATATATTAACCCTTACTTGGGAAACCATGAGACATAAGAAGAAATTTCTCATCTGTCGTTTCCTTAACTTCTTCACATAAATGCTTGCAAATTCACCCTCCTGTAATCAGCTCAGCAGAGTAATGTATATGCAGAAGAAGAAATCTTGAACATTTAGAAAAATAGCTAATCATAAAATACCCATGACGGAAACAATAAATGATCATGATACCGGGCTTAGGACAAAAGGTATATGGAAAGAATTGAGATGCTATTGCTAGGAAATATAGTCTTTTTATTCAAGTAATTTATTTGGGAAATGTATATCCCCTTCCACTATGCATTCACCAAGGTACTAAAGTTAAATATCAACAAGCACATCATGGTTATCTCTTTAACTGATGTTTTAAATTGAACATCAATTCTAACAAAACGTTTCCTTAAATTTCATAAGGCTAACACAATTTTACATAACTTTTCATTGATGAGTTTACCTGTCCACAGTTCCAGCTATTATTATGACTCTCTCCATCATTGTTATCTTCTCCATTAGCCAAGTTATGTTTATGGTTATAAGTAACCAGATCGGCCAAAGTAAAACCATCATGAGCACAAACAAAGTTGATGCTGTTCCACGGTTTCCTCCCTCCTTCCTGACCCAGAGTCATTCAGAAATTACAAATTGTATGACTTTCCGGCCGAGAATTACAAAAGTATCGCAGACTTGTATGTTTGTATCCAATGACGATGCATGTTAAAGGGCAACCCTAGTTCAAATAAATTTTCAAGAAAACCTAACCGATCACTCTTAGATGACTTCCAGTTCAAGAAAAACTTCACAGAAATGAAATTAAAGTCAACTCATCATAGATTCCAACTCTATGAGATGCGTCAAAAGTTTTTTCATATATAAGTACAGGCAAAAATGTAGAAGAGGAATGGGAGAAAACAATAGAAGCAAACCACATGAATAAATGAAATGAATAAGAAGTTGATTTCAATTAGAGAATAATACAACATGAATAATAGACAAGTAAATGCTACACCTAAGAGCTTAAAATAAATTAATAGATAAAAGCATACCTGATATAAATTAGGACTTCCACATAAACATTCAGCGAAAGCTCCGGAAAATCCATCTGTCCCCTTAATGAACTGTCGCACCACATCTCGATACTAGAGATAGTGAATCTCAATCAGCACAATATGTTTTTGTAACGGAAATCTCAGTCACCAAGATATAATTACAGCAACATCTGATTGGTTAAAACACATTGTTGGCAAACTTAAGTAGTTGGAGAATTAGCTAGTAGAAATATAATTCTCTTTTTGTTTTGTTTGGGTTCGTAAAGAAGAAACTTTATCTTTATGTTTTCTCTAGCCATGACATTTCTCACTTATTCCAATTTCCATTATCTTTTCCAATTTCTATATTCTCTATTTTAAATTGTTTATTTTTAAATTTGAAAAAAAAAGCAATTGGAGAAAATTATATAAATGGTAGATATATGAGGCTGGCAATAACGCTGTCAAGATGGAGAAACATCTTTGATTATGCTACCAACAACAAAAGTGAATTTGGAGCTTGGACCGTGCTCATGGAAAAATGCTTCTTGGGAATTATTGCTGATTTCTTGGCTTAATAAAGGTTCAACAAATTAAAATGCAGCAACAATCTGCAAGCATTCCTGATGATCCAGGTTCGCTTGTTTGATCCAGTTGAAATAGTAGTTTAAATTAGTTCCTCTTCTCTTTTCATCATTTTCTTGATTGTCCTATGAACTTACTTTGAACTGAATTGACGTGGGTTGGGCTACTAATCTCATTGCTATAAACTCTTTTGAAATACAATTACACTTCTGTTGACAAAATTATGAGGTAAGAAATTCCTTGCCCCTCGCAACTAGATATATTATTGCACCCTCCATTCCTGCTATAATTTCTTCTCCACTTTTCAAAACCATTAAACCAAAAGACCTAAAAATAAAATAAAATTATTAACAGTACAGGCATCACAAAGAACTGTGAAAATACTTATCACAAGTTGAACTAACCCAACCTTGCAAAAATAACACTACCATAAGCTTTAGAATCATCGAAGATTTCTAGACTACGAAAGTCTCATAAAATTCTTAACAGGAAACTAGTTCCACCAGGTTTCATTGCATTTGCTAGAGATTAAGATCTGATATGATTCAGTGTCTTTAGGGATTACATAAAAATTATGATTTGATTTGATTATGATTATGATTGTAAATTACCTCATATGAAATCTAGCATATAAAGGGAGTGAGAGCTGCTGATTTCTGCAAGCTCTTCCTATCCCTTTCTTAATTCACAGCATGGTATCAAAGCAGGTTTTCTAACCCTGCCTCTAATTCCAGTTTTCTTACAACCTAAAACCCATTCCCAAACACAAAGACAAAACTAACCTTAACAATCTAACCCTAGAGGTACATCAAGCAGCCACCAGCAACCAGGACAGAGGAAGAAGCAATGCCAGCGAGTGTCTATGCGCCGCCGACACCCGCTGTTCAGACAACGCATATAGCCCATGCACCACTTTTTGGTGATGCTCCATTGACCTTAATACCATGGATTGAGTCGCACCAACTCTAGAAACCTGTTGGTGATGTGTTTTTTCTACTTTTAATTGCTGAAAATTGGGTATGTGTGTTTAACCATGGTCAGTGATGTCTTCTTTTTGCCTTTAATTGTTGGAAAATGGGTTTGTATGTTTAACCATTGTTGCTGATTCCATCTTAATCGTAGTCCCTCTTTTGTTGTTGCATAGGTTGTTGATATTTGAAGTTTTGTCTTCTCGTTCACGTCTTTTTTTATCGATTACATCATCAGTGAATTCAAAACTGACAGATAACCAACACCCATTATGGTTCAACAAATCACAAGTTGGAAATTGAATGGAATGAATTATGTTGCTTGGAAGAAGGTGATCATTGTATATCTCAAAGGCCTAGGTAGGTATGAGCATCTCACAGATCTAGCTCCTGATATTGAGTCACCAGGATATACGAAGTGGGAACAACATGACAATCAACACGGAGCCAAATATTGCTAACATTGTCAACATGTAAACTCATCAAAGGAGTTATGTGAGTATGAGACTTTTATGTTCCAGTAATGTTACTTGTATATATTATTTATCTATGGAATTGTTCAAGTGTCAACAGGGAAAGAAGAATAACCTGGCAGCTTGCTACTCCTCCTGATGCTTAAATTGTTGGTTGTCAATGGGTTTATACTATTAAGACACTTGTTGATGCATCTAGTGATGACAATTTTTGGCCCATAGGCCTAAATTTAGTTGTTTTCAATGGGTCGCCCAGACTCAGGCCCAAACTGACTCGAGATCCAATTATTTCAAGTAAAACATCACCGTTTTACTTAAAAGAGTTGAGCCCTAGAACCGGATCCAATTAAAAAAAATAAGTTGTTCTATATTTTTAATTTTAAAAAATTGGCAAGGGGCCAGCCCATTACCATCCCTAGATGCATCTATCGAGCGACTCAAGGCTCATCTTATTGCTAAAGGATATCACAAGTCTATGGTAATGATTACTCTAAAACTTTTTCTCCCATGGTAATAAAGTGTGCCTATTAAAGAAACCTTTATATGGTTTAAAACAATCTCCTAGAGCATGGTTTAGACGATTTAGTTCAGTTGTGAAGAAATTTGGTTTCGAGCAGTGTGGAGTAGACCATTCGGTATTCTATCAACACAAGATTTGGTAAAATTCTATTTATCATATATATTGATGATATGGTTATTACTGGTAATGATCAAAATGGAATTCATAGATCGAAGGAATTCCTGCAACAGAAATTCCAAACAAAGGATCTTCGCCTATTGAAGTATTTTTTGGGAATCGAAATTGCAAGATCTAAAGATGGTATATGTCTCTCCCAACACAAGTATGTTCTTGATCTCCTAGAAGAAGCTGGCTTGTTGGGATGTAAACCGGAAGATTCTTCAATGGATCCCAACCTTAAACATGATGCAGATCAAGGAGAACTCTTGAAAGATCCAGAAAACTATAGGAGATTTATTGGAAAATTAAAACTATCTTGAAGTTACTAGGTATCACATTTCATTTAGTACAAGTGTGATGCAATCCCCTCAAACCAGCCAATGGAATATGGCTATTCGAATCTTGAGACGCCTCAAGAGCAATCCTCACAAAGGAATCTTATATAAAAACCATAGGCATTGTTAAGGCTTATAGTAATGCTGGTTGGGCTGCTTTAGACTGATCAGCAATCTACTACAGGATATTGTATGTTTGCTGGTGGCAATCTGATTTCATGGAAAAGCAAGAAGTAAACAATGGTTTCTTGTTCAAGTGCAGAATCAGAATATAGAATCATGGCATACATAACTCAAGAACTTGTCTAGGTAAAACATATGTTATAGGAACTTGGATTTCAACTAACACAACCTATAGAGCTAATGTGTGATCACCAAGCAACCATTTTCATTGCTTCTAATCCTGTTTTTCATGAAACGACAAAGCATATTGAGGTAGACTGCCACTTTGTCAGAGAGAAGGTGCAACAAAATGTGATAAAAACCACTCGTGAAGTCTGGGAACTAGCCAGTTGATCTATTTACCAAGTCTTTGGTTGGAAATTGTGTAACACAACTGTGTAACAAGCTAGGAGCAAATGATACATATGCTTCAGCTTGTGGGGTATGTTAAAGATTAAGATCTGATATGATTCAATATGTTTAGGGATATAGAAATTATGATTTGATTTGATTACAATTATAATTTTAATAAAGGGAGTGAGGGCTGTTGATTTCTGCAAGCTCTTCCTATCCATTTCTTAATTCACATCAGCATTACCAAATCAAGCTCTCACAACTGCTCAAACACTCAAACCTACATTCACCCATGTGAAAAATATTTCACAAATACATAACTTTGACAAGTCCAAGAAATTCAAAATTTTTATTGTCACTATCTAGTAAGTGCAACAGTCTATTCCTGAATGGTAATAAGACTAAATAGATGATTTATTGACTAAAGAACTGCAACAGTTAAAACAGTGATTGCAGATAACGAACACAAAATTAGAGTGGAAATTAGCAACAATTACTTTTCGGTCGTGCAGAATTATCAAAACAGGAACAAGGACTGACTAACAGATAAGTGTCTAAACAAGGATTTGCATGCATCGCGCTTCTTTCAAAGTCTTCGAGAGAAAGATTAGAACAAAAAGAGGAGTATAAAGGTTACCTTCCCATTCCATTCTGACCAAATATTCCAATGAGGAAAAGTGCCAACTTGATACAAGCCTCCAGCATCCCATGCTTCAGCTATTAACTGGTTAGAAGTTGTGAAGAAAAAGCATTACTAATGCGGTGATATAATGGTTGACAATGAAGAAGTATCATTTGTTGGTTCAAAATGCATATTACATCCAAAAAAATGAACCTATTCTGTAACATAGAAGGATCTTTATAGAAAAATATAAATCATACAAGGAAATACAACTTAACTTCTACAATCAGGAAAAGAAACAAATTCTCAGATATTTATAAATATTCCCTACTATAGCTCTACCAACAATTGGTGATATATTTGCACTATATTCCATTATATCAAATTTATAGGACTTCGACGATTCAAGAACATTTCTTGTTTCTAGGTAAAGAGCATTTGGTGAACTACAAATTCGCTCCATCAAGTAAATTATGCTATATTGGATATGTATAATTCTCAATGGTCACGGTGACAGTAGATTTAAGCAGTAACTCAAGATTGAATGTAGAGCTGATGGACATGATTTTCATTGTAAGACTAGCCTGTTCATATTTTCATTTATTCTCTCTCTAAACCCAGAAGCTAAAGCAACCCTACCTTAAAACAAAGAAAGTAATAAATTTACGAGGCAAGCAAGGCAGCTACACCTCCACATCATCAAGAAAGACACGAGTCTGATGATATAAAGAATGGAACTTGTAGCAAAATTTATGGAGACCAATGACAGATTAGCCAAAGGACCTGCAACAGTGTTGTTTGCTTTTAATGTGGGGCATATACCATATATCTTGTAACAAGCTGGTGTGCACAATCTCCAGCTTGGAGTCTTAGGATTCATTAAGGATCCTACATAAGGATAGTAATATAACTATATCCTATATAAGAAATGATTGATAGTTAGTATTATAGTAGTATTACAAATAGATGCATTAAAATCTAATTTAAACCATTCAGTTCATTTTTTCTCTTTTACAACAAGATTCAAAACTCAACATTTACACTTGTAACAAACCATAGTGAAAAAAGGTCGTAAAAACAAATGCCAGCAGCAAGGTTTAATGCATCTTAAACAAAATCTAAGATCTGCAGCACACAATCCATTATGTTGTTCAATGATGCTTGAAGCATGTTTAAATTTAAAGCAAGACATTTCTACATAAAGTGTACCACAAATTCATATTAGGAACAAATCAAGAAAGCAAACAAATTTTGCACCTGACAGTTTATTAAAAAGAGAATGCAAAAACTTGTTCAGTTCAGTGTCTAGCAAAGACTCTAAGAAGTTATTCATGATACTCAAAACTATTTACAACACACAAATTGTAACATGGTATTTGGATACCTTTACTCCACAAAGTATTGGGTCATTACTTATCATGTCAACCAAAGGAGGGCTACTGAGAGGTGTTCCAGTTGTGAGCAAGTCACCTTCTAGAGGATGGCCAAATACATTAACTGCATCCCACAAGCTAAGAAACGAAAGAGAAAGAAGAAAACATAATAACTATCAAATAAGACTTGAACAATTTTTTGGGGTAAAAACATGAGACCAAGAAAGAGTATGTAAATGGTCTAGGTAACAACCTACTACACCTAGTCATAATTGATGCAAGATCAAATCGAAAACCATCTACATGCATCTCTGCCACCCAATATCTGCATCATAATAAATCTATGAGAAAATTTGCAACATGAATAGTGATAGAAGAAGGCTTTCAATTAACAAATTAACAAGATAAGATCGTAGACATAATTAGAATGAAAAAAAATGCATGATATTTGTGAATAAGAGCTGATTTTCTCTATATTCCATTACATAGTGAATGCAGTAAATATATACATGGATAGGAGTACAGAATAAGCTAGATAATCTATACAGATACAGGAAGTTAATCCTAGAATATCTCTAAGATATTGATATCTAATCTATAGAATCTGATTACAATCAGATTGTAATATTATGTGATAATACATATCTTGACCACACTCCCCCTCAAGTTGGATCATAGATATCAATCATGTCCAACTTGCTGATACACTCTTCAGCCACTTGTCTTTGAAGTCCTTTGGTAAACATATCAGCTGTCTGCTTTGTTGGGACATAAGTTAGGCATATGTTCCATCTTCTATCTTCTCCTTGATAAAATATCGATCAACTAAAACATGCTTTGGTCTCTCATGGTGGACCGGATTGTGTTCCATGCTTAAGGCTGCCTTGTTATCACAATAATGTTTTATAGGTGTCTCAAAATAGATTCCCAATTCTGTCAACACTCTCTTTAACCAGAGACTTTCACAAATCCCATTTGCAACAACTCTTAGTTTAGCTTTAGCACTACTCTTGGCTACCACCTTTTGCTTCTTACTTTGCCACGTGACCAAATTTCCCCACACAAAAATGCAATACGTAGTAGTTGATTGTCTATCCTCTTCTAAAATTGCCCAATCTGAATCAGTATATATTTCGATTGTTCCTTGATCTCCCTTTTTCAATAATAATCCTTTTCCAGAAGTACCCTTTAAATACCGTAGGATCTTATAAACTGCCTCAGAATCCTTCCTCCTTGGTGCATACATGTATCAACTTACAACACTCACGGCAAAAGCAATATCTGGTCTAGTATGAGACAAATAAATCAATCTTCCCACTAGTGTTTGGTATTCTTCACGGTTAACAAGTTTATCCTCTTCATCCTCAAACTTTGTACTGTCAATAGGAGTGGTACTTGGTTTACATCCAAACATTCTAGTCTCTCTCAAGAGATCAAGAATATACTTCCCTTATGAGATGTAAATCCCTTTCTTTGATCTTGCTACTTCCATGCCCAAAAAATACTTCATTTCTCCTAAATCTTTAACTTCAAATTCTTTCCTCAAGGCTGTCTTGACTCTTGTAATTTCCCCTGCATCATCACTTGTACACAATTCAAATTGTCTTCTTACCTTCTTTAATTCTAAAAAACATTGCGTGATTTGACTAAGCTTATGTGTATCCTTATGTTTTTAGGACTTTAGCAAATCTTTCAAACCAAGCTTGTGATGATTGTTTCAGCCCATACAGGGATTTCTTAGTCTGCATACTCTGTTTCCTCCTTTCTCATCAAACCTTGGAGGAAGTTTCATGGACACTTCTTCCTTTAGTTTGCCATTCAAGAAGACATTTTTAATATCAAGTGGTTGAAGGGACCAGTCGAAATTAGCAGCTACAGATAGCAATAGTCTGATAGTATTTAGCTTGGTCACAGGTGCAAATGCCTCCTTGTAGTCCATCTCATAGGTTTGAGTATAACCTTTTGCTGCCAATCTTACTTTATGCCTCATGATGGAACCATCAACCCTATATTTGACTGTGAGTATCCACCTACACCCCACTAGTTTCTTTTCTTTTGGCAGATCAACTTCTTCTCACATTTCATTCTTCTCAAGTGCTCTTATCTCTTCGAAAACTACTTCTCTTCATTCTAGAACTTTAAGAGCTTATTGAATATTTCTTGGGATGTCAATTCTATCCACATTAGCAATAAATGCTTTGTATTGAGAAGATAGAGCATCATAAGAAACAAACCTATCAATCGGGTGCATAGTACATGATCTAGATTTCTTCCGTAAGGCAATTGGCAGTTCTAAATCTGTGTTGTCTTCTTGATTCATACTACTCTGAACTTCTTCAACTGGGACCTATAGTGGTTCAGAGATTGGTATAGCTTCAGGGATAGGAAGTGTACTACTTGCTTTCTTCTTCTGAGAGTACACCTTGAGTGGATGATTAGATATAACAACTTTTGTATTAGGATTTGTCTCTATAGTAGATGACATAGGTATTGGGATAGGTTCAGGAACAGATGTAAGTTCAGGCTGAGATTCATCACCCCCAAACACACTTCAATACTCCCCCTGAGTCGAAGACCTGGGATAGAATGGATCTATCTCAGAAAAAGAGACATCACAACTAACAAAGAACCTTTTTGATATAGGATCGTAGCATTTATACCCTTTTTGTGTACCAGAATAACCCAGAAACAAACATTTTTTGGCTCTTGGATCAAGTTTGTTGTGTGAAAAATTATGAATAAAGACTGCACACCCGAAACTTTTAAAGGAAGGTTAGTCTCAAGATGAGTGGTAGTATGGGTTTCTTGAAATTTTTGAAGTGGTGTTTGGAAAGAAAGAATACGACTACGCATTCTATTAATAAGGTAGGTTGTAGTAAGAATAGCATTCCCCTAAAAAAATTTTGGAGCATTGCTAGAAACATCAAGGCCCTAGCTACTTCGAGAAGGTGTCCGTTTTTTCGCTCAGCAACCCCATTTTGTTGAGGACTATTGACATAAGTGCTTTTGTGGACAATTCTATGTTTTTTGAAGAATGTATGCAGATGTTGATTAAAATATTTAGTACCATTGTCAGTATGAAGGACTTGGATACTAGTTTGGAATAAGTTGATGAACACGGTAGAGGTTTCAGTTTTATCCTTCAAAAGAAACACCCAACACAAACAGGTACGGTCATCAATGAATGTAATGAATCACTTTGAATTGGTTCTATTATGAACACGAGAAGGGCCCCAAAGATCACTATGGATAAGTGAAAAAGGTTTCGTGGGTTTGTATTTAGACCTTGTAAAAGAGCTTCTTTGATGCTTAACAAATTCACAAGTTTCACATTGAACACAAAGATCTTTATTTGTTGAAATGTTTGGAAACAACTATAAAATATACTGGAAGTTTGGATGACCTAACCTCTTATACCATAACAATAGTTTATCAGCCTTAGGAACAATCACACTATTACACAAGCTATAAGGAGTAGAATGACTTTCTTCATCTTCAAAGTAGTACACTCCATCTACCTCTTTAGCACTATCAATCATCTTCCCAGATGAAAAGTCCTATATAACACAATGAGTAGGGAAAAAATGAGCATTACAATTAGCTTCTCTTGTCAACTTACTAACTGAAAGAAGGTTACATTCTAGATTAGGTACATGTAGAATAGAATTTAGTTTCATAGAATCTGTTACTTTGATATCTCCTTTTCCTGCAACTGAAGAAGAATCACCATTTGCTACCTTAACCTTTTCATGTCCAGCACAAGGAAAATATGAGTGAAATAGGTTATAATCATCTGTCATATGATTTGATGCTCCAGAATCAACTATCCATTTCTTCCTACCGCATGAAGATAAAAAAAATATTTTATGATATTACCTCTCATAGTAGCATTATCAACCGTGCTTATCTTCTGTTGGTTGCTGTCATTTTGGAGATTTTTTAGTACTTCTAATAGTTTCCCTAGTGAAATATTCAGTTCACCTCCTTGTTGTTTCTGACTATCTTTAGATTTTTCTGTTCCCCCTTCACTAGATACTTTGTAGCCTCGGTTTTTCCCTTTTTTTGGTTTCCAGTCTGGAGGTTTTTCATGGATGTCCTAGCATGTGCCTTTGTTGTGACCACTTTGTTTACAATGATCACACCACTTCTTATTTAAAGGGTACTTCTGGAAAAGGATTATTCTTCAAAAAGAGAGATCAAAGAACAATCGAAATATATACTGATTCAGATTGGGCAAGTTCAGAAGAGGATAGACAATTAACCACTGGGTATTGCACTTTTGTGTAGGGAAAATTGGTCATGTGGCAAAGTAAGAAACAAAAGGTGTTAGCCAAGAGTAATGCTGAAGCTGAATTAAGAGTTGTTGGAAGAAACATAAAGGTTCGTTTGATTGGTGGTATCATGGCCTTGATAACCCATGATGAGACCATGGAGTTATCTATCTCCCATTGTCGTGCAGCTTGTGAGTTTGTTGGGTCTGGAACGTTCCCATCTCTGACAATAAAGCTCAGTTTCCCGCGTCCTCCAATGACGAGATTCATAGCTTGAGCTCACTCCTGATATTTTGTTCCATTTAGTTTGTAAGAGACAATAACAACTGAAACTCCTTCAAGACCAGATGTCATTGATGATTGACCTCCATTCTAGTTTGGGTTTGCCATCATTTCTTCACTTGCTGAGGTTGACTCTTCGGGTTTACTATCTCTTTCATGTGGCTCTGATACCATGTGAATAAGAGCTGGTTTTCTCTATATTCATTACTTAGTAAATGCAGTAAATATATACATGAAGGGGAGTACAGAATAGGCTTGATAATCTATACAGATACAGAAAGATAATCCTAGAACAGAAAGATAATCATAGAATATCTCTAAGATACTAAAATATCTCTAAGATAGTGATATCTAATCTATAGAATCTGACTACAATCATCTAATCTATAGAATCTGACTACAATCAGATTGTAATATTATGAGATAATACATATCTTGACCACATTATATTTTCCAACAGTCCTACATTTTGTTATATTGACATTCGTGTTTGCAGATATGGTGAAGGTTGGGACTTCGGTGAAGTAGCTAAAAATGGACGTGGGATAAATGCTTCACAATTCAATCTTCCTGGGACAGGAATTGGAAGGTAAGTATCATCAAGCACACTTTTTTCTCCCATTCCTCTTATCTCCACCTTCTCTGAAGAGGGAAATGCTGTGAAAGTTTAGACAAAATACATCTATATTTCTGGAGGCATCTCTGCATCTGCATTCCAAATATATTTCTGATCATTAGAGGGATGTTTGTTACTAAAAATTGGAGTTTGAGGTTAACTCTTTTGGTAAATTATTTATGCAACACCTCAATTCATGGCTGCATCAGTCCAAAGGAAATTTCATCTTCTTACTTTAGCCCTTTATCTGGTTCGTTAGTTGCTGTCAAGCAATTTGGTTTCGTACTGAATTTGAAAATTCAATTTCAGCTTTAATGATCGAATTCGAGATGCGATGCTTGGTGGATCTCCATTTGGTCACCCTCTTCAGCAAGGATTTGTGACTGGTTTATTCTTGCTGGTAATATAAAGCTGAAATTTATCATGGTTATCAAACTGCTGTCTTTTCTCAGATAGTAACATCCACTATGTAAATGTTAATCTTTCTGGAGTAATTTTATACTATTTTCCAGATTTCAACTTACAGAAATTCTTAGATATATAGTGGTTCTTTTGTAGCCTAATGGACATGACCATGGTGGAAAAGATGCTGAAAAAGTCATGCTTGCTACGTCAAAGGATCACATCCAGGTAGATCATCTTTATGGATTTGCAGAATCTAGTTTAGATCGGTAGATTCCTCATTTCAGTATTGGTCTAGCGACAAGGTACCAGGTCAACAATAATATGCTTTCATTTCATACCTCAAAGTGGTTGGACAATGACTGTTTTATGTGTCACCATTGGTTGTCTTTGATGAATGCTTAATTGTTTTGTTATGCTTCCCAACTACTGACTTATGTATTAAAGTATCATTTTCATGTGCCTATATGCGGTGTTGTTTTTATCAACAAACTCAAATTTCTATGTTAATTTGATATTTACATGCTTTTGGTCGGTGCTTTATGTGTCTTGTGGAGACCTAAAAAAGAACCATTATTATTTCTCATCCAAAGAAAAGTGTTTGCCAAGCTTGACATCAAACTTCCTCTTGAATGGTTCTGATAACAGGTTGGGATGGCTGGAAATTTGAGGGATTTTGTACTAACCAACAGTGAAGGGAAAGAGGTACCCATAACTATTTTTCCTTCTGTACAATGCTATACTGTAGGCAAAATGTTTATTCTAAGTGAATTGTGCCTTTAGTACTCTCACAGTTGACTCTCCAAAATGCTGTTTATGGGTATTATGAGCAAGGGAATTGTGCCTGTTATACTCTTGTGAAAACAAAGAACAGATGTGTTTGATTGTTTTACTTGATTTTATTGCAAGTCCATGCATGTGCATAATCATTGTCACATTTCCTTGCTTATGCTTAACCCGCAAACTAGAAGTTGAAACTTCAGTCGGATATTTGATGGACTTGTTTGTTATATGTTTCATTCTTTTTATATCCCTTCAGCATGTGTTCTATATTTAGATATTGGTCAATGATTCAGATTTTCCCAGGTGAAAGGAGAGGGGGTCTTAACTTATGATGGAACATCTGTTGCATATGCTCTGTGTCCAACAGAAACCGTAAGGGCCTCGATTGTCATTTAAGATTGTGCCATGCTGTTTTTCCAAGAGGGAGATTCCAATATCTGAGTTAGTTTATTATTTCTTTTGAGATTGATTAGAGCTAGCTTCCAGTATGGTTGTTAAGTAACACCACTCTTCTTAAGAATCTCTAACATTTAGCCTGTGTTTTTTTGTTGTTTTGAAAAGCAACTTGTCATGTCAGCTACATTTCTTTCCAAATTTGTAGTTCCACTATACCAACCTACAGCATTGAATTACTGTAGTAGGCCCTGTTTCAGATTTTCTAACTTCTATGCTGTACAGAACCCTTTACCATTTCACATAACCCTTTTCCTTTTCTCTAATTGTTTCTAATTTTTCACATTCCTAGAACTTTTGGGGCTCTATAATAGCTGCATAATTTCCTTTAGATGAAAGCTGTTGATTGGTTTAAAACTTTTGGGCACTATAATAAAGGCCACCTTCTTGACAATCTTATGACTCTTGATCTCTGTTTTCCGTTTTTCTTCTTCCTTTTTTCTTTTCCCCTGTGTTTTGTATTTCAGAGAAGTGAATGTTGCATTGAATTGCTGTCCAAAGAACTTCTTGTATTTTTCAAGCTTGACACTGTACAAAAACTTCTCTTTTCCCAAAATTTTTCAATGATTCACATACTTAGGACTGTATAAAAGAAATCTTCGCTGTATCTAACTTAGCTGCAATATTTCTTTGAGATGGACATAATTGACTTGACCAAAATATTTGTGACCATCAATAGAGGCCACCCTTCGTGAAAATCTTTGACCCTTGTCCTTTACATCTTGATATTTCCTGAAAGCTGGAACTTTGTTCAAATTTAGACTGCTTCCATGTCTATCTCTAGCATTTGATTACCATACAAAACCCTTTTCTATTTTGCAAGCTTATGTATAATTTACAAATTCCTGCTCATGGTTTTCTAACAGTTAACATACTAAGGAATTTGTTAATTGACCTATCCCTTGCAATTTTTCTGGAGGAGCATTTCTTCCTCTGTAACTTCGAGATGAAGTCATTGATCGTGCCAATTTCAGGATGGTCCAAGACCCTTGGCCTCTGGTGCTGTGGCATATTTAAAAGAAATGTTTCCTGACAAACTCTTTCCAGAGTTGGAGTCCTGCCATGCCTATCTGTTGCATTGAATTACTGTACTAAATTTATTGTTTCCAAATTCTGATACTATACAAACCCCTTTCAGAAATATTCTTGAATTTTTCTACTGGAGTTTGATCTAGTAATATTTGTAGTTATTGTTGTTGTTTCTTTTCCTATAATGTCTGTGAAGCTCCTATGTTTGGGAAAGGGATTCCAGGGAATTGCTCTTAAAGGCTAGGTACCACTTCAGCCACAGTCAAAATTTTTTACTTTTAAAAGGATTTTTTTTCTTCCCTAATTTGACAAGTTCTAAATTATTATATTGGAATTATTTATTTACTAAAGTGTGTATTTTAAATTCTGGTTACATACACGAGTAATGTTGAACTCTTTTCAGTATAGTGATTGATCTTTTGGTCATTTTCCAGATTAACTATGTATCTGCTCACGACAATGAAACTTTATTTGACGTTCTGAGCATGAAGGTATTTGTCAAATTTACCACGTGCATTAAATGAGCCATTTAACATCTGTTCTAATTTCGAAAACTGGGCTCCTTCCTTGTAGACTCCGATAGATATTTCTTTAGATGTTAGATGCGGATTGAATCATTTGGCAACAAGTATAATAGCACTTTCACAGGTAGGGTCTTCTACTTTTTGTGAATCAATTTAAGACCACTTTACTTTTGTAGTATGTACTTTATAAAGAGTCCATGACAATCTTAGTCAAAAATTGTTCTGCTTTTTCAATTATCTACTGCTACTTGTGATAGATGTCTCTTTGCCGATGGAGAATCTTTCTCGGTCTAATGCTTCTTATGAATGCTCTATGACAGCTCACAAGTGCTTACTCAGTTTATATTCACCTAACTGAGTTCTTGAACAGTTATACTTTCCCTGTAATTGGTTATCATGGGTTCCTTACTTTAGATCACTTCATCTTCCACATAGTCATATTCTTTATGCAATAATTTTATGATGATGCTAACAAAGTCCATACATGCAACTGTGATATAAAATCTCACTTAAGATGCATGGAAATTAATCTTGTGGTCCAGTTCTCTTTTAATTCCCTTCAGTGTCAAACGATCAGTTGTTAGCTTTCCTTTTCTTTTCTACGGCACTCCCCAGTGGTGGAAGACAACGTGTAAAATAGATTACAAGTTGACCTATTGAATCAGAAGACTGTCCGCTTATTGTGACGGAATAAGTGAGCAAGGAATTATTATGTAAAATGTTCTGTTGATGTTTTGCCAACCTAGTTGTCATTGGATTATACCAAGTCTTTATCTTATTCTAGGGAATACCATTTTTTCATGCCGGTGATGAGATGCTACGCTCAAAATCACTAGATCGTGATTCGTACAACTCTGGTGACTGGTTCAACAGGTTCTTCATTTTCTGACATCAACTATTCTCAAATTAGCCAACCTAATCTGTGAAATTCTAGAATATTGACATATTTCTGCTATAAAGACTGTCAGAGAATCTATTGTTTATTGTACACTATAACTCAATTGGTAGTTTCCTCTTCTGATGCATTATAATTGTTAATTGTATCATGTGAAATAGAGATAAAGGAGAGAGAATAATATACAAATTGGTTTGAGGTGTTTCAATTATAGAACTTGTGTCCACGAACAATAAGACCAAAAAGGATTTTGAGATGTATTATTCATTAGTTTTCGTCCTCCTGCTATATGAAGACCACAAAAAGGTGTTGAAATTTGTTTTTCATTAGGTTTGATCTATCTGTTTATAATAGGAGGATAGTACAATATTTCACACTAAGAGACTACATTATTATGAAGTAATTCATAAACTATTATATTATAAGATGCACAAAATCTTGAATATTGGCTATATAATAAATTTTCTATTGTTAAATTTTAGTTGTCTTCATTACTCATCTCAAATTGGTGAGTGAATGTTTTTATCTCCTTTTAAATTTGCAAATAGAGAATTTTGCAAATAGAAAATTTAAAATTAAAAAGTGTATTTTTTGTTTTTATTTTTTATTATCTTCTTTTTCGTTTGTTTAATTTTATAAACCATAAAATAAAAAAATCGTGTTGGTGTCAAAAATGATCTATGGACATTGTAGACAACTTCCGAGAGAGAGACAAAATAGAAAAGAGATATGCACTATAAAAGAAGAAAGGAGGAAAAATAAAATAAAAGTTAGCAAAAAGGACAATAAGAGTAGATTTAGTAACACTTTAGATTGCTTGCTGGAAGAAATGGACTTGTAAGCTGCCTTAAGGGAAGAATAGAGGTAACAATGTTCTCAATGTCCTACAAGAAGGAAAGACAATAGAAAGTTGATGATGCTTTCAATGCACTGTTAAAAGGAAAAGGAAAATGTTAGGTCCCTTAGACATGGATCGAGTCACAGGACGATGTACAGAGTAATCTTGCCACTCTTTTATATCCCTGCTCTTATTAAAATTCTTCTTCCGGCCTATTTTGAAAAGAAGAAAAGAAATTCGGCTCTAAGGGAGACCGAAACCTTGGACCTC
>JAOSBK010000204.1:13572578-13590472 GCA_027568895.1 Erythroxylum shatona
CTTTTTCTTTGCACATGAATAATTCACCACAAATTCCTCATTTAATGTCAATTTATAATTCAAAATTTCAAGAAAAAAATTCGGGGTCCAACACTAGGTTATTTTATCTTCAGCCTTAATATTGGTAAAGTTATTGGGCATATAATCTTTTACCAAGGAGTATCCTCTAAAATAGCAATCTTAAGAGTTATATTTGATCACTTGACTTACTTTTGCATTCAAGGGAACTTATAGCTTTATATTAGCTAGTTCATGTCTGATATGGAGGGGCCCTAAACCATTCCAATTATTATACTAAAAGCATGTTCTTTCTTATTACCTATTGATGATTAGAGATAACTTTCTTCTAAGTTTTAATAGCTGAGTAAGAGCCTAAAAGAAGTTACATTTATATTTATGGATAAGAAACTTTTATTTTTTAGGTCAGCATGCATTCAAATATCCTAAAGGGATTTTGAATCACATAAAAGCTTTCATTTCCACTTTGCTAGTAACATCTTATTTGTGCATCTTATGGACTTGAAATTTAGTTCTCCCTCATCTTTGTTTGTGGGGATATCTGACTACCTATCCTCGGCACCTTAATGCTTCATAGTTGAACCTATCTAAAGGTAACATTTCATTATCTTTTCAATCTCTTTGATCAATCTTTGAGGCATAAATAATTGTTAATAATGATATTGAAGGAGAATTTAAGCTAAACGTGAATGACAGTAATTGGTATGGTGATTATGGGAGAAGTTTGGTCACTTTTGGTTTCTATCATGTAAATTAAGAACTGGGTGTTTGAAAGGCAATTTCCAAACTATGGACTAGGAATTTGGTTTTGATGAATAAGTAGTTTGTAGAAATTTTTGTGAAATACAAATTCATCTCAAGAATCATTTCAATTAGGTGAATGGTTGAGAAGTTCTGGAACACTTTTTGGGAATATATCTGATTGGGCGATAAAATGAAGATGGTCAAGAAAATTGGCATTTTTGGTCTGGCTGGAATTTGATCTAGGTAAAATGGTTAACAAGTGAATTGTAGGTCTAGATGTTTAGAACAAACTTGTTTTTGAAAGTTTTTTGGTTTGGAGAACAGGTGAAAAGATACATGGGATTTCGTGATTGGAATTTGGATTGGAAGATATAATGAGAATGGTTGAGAAAATGGATGTTTTTATTAGGATGAGATTCGAACTGGGCAAAATTGTCAACTGGAGATTTGTAGGTCAAGATGTGAAAAACAAATTGGTTTTGTTCAATTCGATGAATAGATGAAAAGATAAATAGGAAATGATGACTATAACTCAGACAGAATCTGGAAAACGCACAACATAAGAACAATTGAATGTTTTCAGCAAACAAACAAGCCCAATGATTATTTTCGGAAAATAATCAAACCCTACAAAACTTGATATGCTAATTGAGAGCAAATTTCACGAAAAAAAATTCTTTTACTTTTCTAGATATTTTATAAATGGAAACAAACTAGCTTAAATAAGGAAAATGATGAGAATGAGGATAATCACATGTTCACTTCTCTCATTCCTTATAACAGCTAAATTTAACACCCTAAATAATAGCTAATTAAGTCTTTGAAACCATATAATTAAATTCACAAACTTAGAATTAAAATGACAATAGTAAAACAGGAAAATAGCAAAGTAAATAGGTGAAATAAGTAGTAAAGTTTGCAAAACCGAACCAAAACTAACTGGGATCACTTTTTCCAGACTTCACATCCTTTTTAGGCTGCATTTAGGCTTCTAACTCCTGCTCAAGTGGACCTTTACAAATCAGGACCTTAAAGTCTTCTAAAGGCTTTAATAAGGCCTGAAATTTAAGAAAACAATTTAGCCCAATTTCTTCTTCTTCTCTAAGGACCATTGCTTCAATATCTTGGATGGCTAAAGTAGATGGTCCTCCATCATCCTCTCTCTCTTAAGAACCGACCCCACTTGTCAGACTTGGGCTTGTCATGGTGTCTTCCACATAAAGCTTCAAATCACTAACATTAAAACTATTGGACATGATGTAATGGGCTGATAACTCAATCTTATATGCATTGTTGTTGATCTTCTTGAGCACTTTGAATGGACCATCTACCCTGTCATTAAGCTTGGATTTCCTATCCTTGAAAAATCATTCTTTCCTCAAATAAACCCACACCAGATCTCCTTCCTAGAACTCCATGGGCTTCTTCTTCTTGTCTTAGCTTTTGTAATCTTCATTATGCTTCCTTATGTTCTCCTTAACCTGCTCATGAATGTTGACAATTTCCTGGGCCCTTTTCTCAGCTTGTAGTCTTTTGAAAGGCCCATCTTGCACAAATGGACTAAGGCTTATTGGAGTCAATGGATTGGCCCCATAAACAACCACAAACGGTGAGAATTCAATTGACCTAGATCTAGAACAATTATAAGCAAACTCGACTTGTGATAATATGGCATCTCAATTCTTTGTTTTCCCTCTCACAAGACTTCTCAAAATTCCCCCAAGTGACCTACTTACTACTTCAGTCTGGCCATTGGTTTGTGAGTGAAAGGTTGTGCTAAATTTTAGTTTGGTCCCTAATCTTGCCCATAACACTCTCCAAAAATGACTCACAAACTTCATATCTCTATCATTCACAATACTCCTTGGAAGGCCTTGCTATTTGACAACATTATGAAAATAAAGATCCATCACATGTTGAGCATTATTTAAAACATGTTCAGAAATGGGCCATTTTAAAAATTTTGTCCATAAGTACCATTATGCTATCAAATCCCCTTTTTGTTCTAGGTAATCCTAAGACCAAATCCATACTCACATCTTCCCAAGGGATATTTGGTACAGGTAGGAATTTGTAAGGTCGTGGGCTTGGGGTGTCATTTTGGACCTACTACAAGTGTTTTAACCACTCACAAGCTTAGCTACCTATCTAAACATCCCTGACCAAAAGAAATTAGAATGAGCTAGTTCAAAGGTTTTATCCCTCCCAAAATGGTCAGCAAGTCCACCCTTATGGACTTCTCTCAATATAACTTCCTTAAATTAACAATTTGGAACACAATAAGAACCATTTTTGAACAAGTAACCATTATGAAGAACAAAATATCTAAATGCACCATTGTTTTCTCTAGTCGTAGCAAATATTTCTCCAAAGTCTTTATCGTTCTCATACAACCCCCTAATATCATCAAATCCTATAACATGGGCATGCATTGAGCTCAACAAGACAAATTTTCTAGACAAAGAATTTTTATACTTTATGACAAAGTCAAAGGATTGAAGATATCCTATCCAAGTAGCATGTTTATGACTCAGATTGGATTGACTTTGGACATATTTTAGAGCATCATGATCAGCAAAAAGAATGAAAGGATTTGCCATTAAATAAGACCAAAAATGTCTAACAGCCCTAATAATAGCATAAAACTCTTTGTCATATGTTGAATACTTCTTCTTAGCTTCATTGAGTTTTTTTACTAAAGAATGCTATTAGTCTACCTTTTTGGCTTAGAACAGCCCCTATTCCTACCCCATTTGCATCACACTCAAGTTCAAATGGTGCATTGAAATTTGCTAAAGCTAAAACAAGTGCTTTTGTCATCATATTTTTCAAGGTGTTAAAAGCAATTGTAGCTTGATTAGTCCACTTAAATTCACCTTTCTTCATACATTCAGTTATAGGAGCAGTGATTAAACTAAAATTCCTAATGAATCTCCTATAAAATGAGTAGAAACCATGGAAACTTCTAACTTGAAAAAGGCTAGTTGGGACCGACTAGTCAACAATTGCTTGGGCCTTTCAGGGATCCATACTAATTCCTTCATGGCTAATAACGAATCCTAGGAATGTCAAAGATTGATAAAAAAAATGGCATTTTTCAACATTAGTGTACAAAGACTCATGATCTAAAACCTCAAAAACCATTCTCAAATGCATGACATGTTCTTCTAAAGATTTGGAAAAAAAAATGAGAATGTCACCAAAATAGATTTCAACAAATTTGTGAAGGAAAGGTTTAAATACCGTATTCATCAACCTCATGAAAGTTGATGGTGAATTTGAAAGTCCCTTCTCTTGTTTTGAAAGATGTTTTCCACTCATCTCCTTCTCTCATTCGGATTTGATGAAATCCATTGGCAAGATCAAGTCTAGTAAAGATGATTGCTTCATGAAGATAACCAAGCATGTCATCAAGTCTAGGAATTGGATGCCTATGCTTGATAGTAATATGTTCACTGCTCTTGAATCAATCACCATTCTCCACTTCCCATTCTTCTTTGGAACCACAAAAGTGGGCACAACACATGGACTAGTTGATGGCCGAATGAAATTCCTCTTCAATAGCTCATCTACAATCTTTTGCAACTCCTCTCCTTCTTTAGGACTGTTTGTGTGGAATAATAGCACCTAGTACCAAGTTGACTTCATGTTGAATGCTTCTCATAGGAGGCATCCCTTTTGGAAGTTCTTTTGGAAAAACTCTAGGAAACTCTTCAATCAAACTTTGTACCACATCAGGAATTGTTGGCTTTGGCTTCACATCATCTTCAATATCTAATGGCAAAAATGATGGCAATTCATCCATAATAAACCTCTTTTCTTCTATGCTCATTAAAGAAACTTCACGATCGGTGCTTCCTTTTACCTCCGGTTTCATTGGTGTAAGTAGAAATTTTATGCCCTCATACTTCAAGGAATATGTATTGACTCTTCCTTGATGGCTAACATCCCTATCATATAACCATGGTCTTTCCAATAGTAAATGACAAGCTGACATTGGAATCACTTGGCACCACACTTCATCTTCATACCTTCCAATGGCAAAAGGCAAAAGACATCTTTTTGAAACTTTGATCTCATGCTTCTTGTCCAACTAAGTGAGCTTATAAGGGTTTGGAATGGGCTCGATTTTCAATCTGAGCTTGTCCACCATTGTAGTTGAATCCATATATCCACCATTAAAGTTGGATTGAAAAGGGCTGGCTTTTTGGTTAAAAGTTGGGCTAGGTTTGGCTAATGGTTTCTTGGTTTTGTGGTGTGTAAGTCTAGTCTCACATCTCAGATAAAGCTGCTGAATTTATTCAGCAAAAGTGTCAGAAGGATAAAGATTTACCATGTCTTACTAATCGATGTCAAGGCCTTTGATAAATCTTATAATGATCACTTTTTCGATTTACTCCAAGTCACACTTCAAGCTCAAACTCCATAATGTAATCCTCTACTAACTTGCCCTCTTGTGTTAAACCGAACATTTTCTACCTATATTGAGGAGGCAAAAAAGTTTCTTCTAATTCAACCTTCATTCAGTTTCATGTATCAATTTTTTTCTTCCCTTCTCTAACCCTCCTATTCTGCAAATTATCCCACTAAAGGGTAGGATACCCTTTGAATTTCATAGCCATAATCTTCACTTCCTTATCATCAGGTACATCTTTCAAATAAAAAATTCTTTCAACCGTATACAACCACTCTTGAAAAACATAGGCATCAATTTTCCCAAAAAATTCAAGCACGTCAACCTTAAAATTAAACATATCATCTATATCATTCCTAAGTTGAACAACATTTCTAACAGCAGTCATACAACCTGGACTCTTTTGGTTTCTATTGGGTATATTGAGAACTGGGTGTTTGAAAGGAGATTTCTGGATTATATACTAGGAATTGGTTTTGATGAATGAATTAGTTTGTATAACTTTTTATGAACTACAAATTCATCTCAAGAATCATTTTAATCAAGTGAATGCTTGAAAAGTTATGGAATGTTTTCTAGGAATATATCTAACTGGGAGATAGAATGAAGATGGCCAAGAAAATTGGCATTTTTTGTCAAGCTGGAATTCGATTTAGGTAAAATAGTTAACAAGTGAATTGTAGATCTGGATGTGTAGAACAAACTTGTTTTTGAAAGTTTTTTGGTTTGGAGAACAAGTCAAAAGATACATGAGATTTTGTGACTGGAATTCGGATTGGACGATATAATGAGAATGGTTGAGAAAATGGGTGTTTTTGATCAGGATGGGTTTCAAACTAGGTAAAATCATTAACTAGAGGTTTGTAGATTAGGATGTAAAGAACAAACTTGGTTTCAGAAGTTTTTCAATTCGATGAACAGAAAAAATGATAAATATGAAATCGTGATTGTAACTCAGACAAAATCTGAAAAGCGCACAACATAAAAACAATTGAATGTTTTTGACAAACAAACAAGCCCAATGATTATTTTTGGAAAACAATCCAACCCTACAAAACTTGATCTTCCAATTGAGAGAAAATTTTGCGTAAAAATTCATTTACTTTTATGGATATTTTATAAATGGAAACCAACTAGCTTAAATAAGGAAAATGTTGAGAATGAGGATAGTCACATGTTCACTTCTCTCATTCCTTATAACAGCCAAATTTAACCCCCTAAGTAACAGCTAATTAAGTCTTTGAAACCACATAATTAAAGTCACAAATTCAGAATTAAAATGACAATAGTAAAACAGGAAAATAGCAAAGTAAATAGGTGAAAATAAGTAGTAAAATTTACAAAACCGGACCAAAACTAATTGGGATCACTTTTGCCGAACTTCACATCCTTTTTGGGCTACATTTGGGCTTCTAACTCCTGCTGAAATGGACCTTCACAAATTAGGACCTTAAAGTCTTCGAAAGGCTTCAATAAGGCCTGAAACTTAAGAAAACAATTCAGCCCAATTTCTTCGTCTCCAAGGCCCATTGCTTCAATATCTTGGATGGCTAACCTAGATGGTCCTCCATTAGATATGTATGGAGATTGTTTAGTATTGAGTAAATAAGTTATAGTATGTGATAATGTAAATTATATTATGTTTTTTAGGCTTTGGAATATGTTTTTAAGTGTTTTCTTTGGTGATAATTATGCGTTTAGGAATTAGATTTACATTCTGGTTAGTGTTTTGTGTGCTTTGTTTGATGTTTTTTATTAAAGCAAGAATGTGATCTCAATTGTATGATTTAAGGTGATGTTTAACATGTTTGATGATGAGTAGAGATAGGAAAATTGAAGAAAAGATGAAGAAGGAGCTGGAGAATGGGATTTGGCATGATCATGCATCATGCATGATTGCACAGAAGGGTAACAGGAGCTTTGGTGAAGCCTTTGTCACGATTGAGGATGGCGTGCACAATCGTGACAGAGAGGTAGTGTAGGAAGCCTACACAACCCTGCAACTACCAAAATTCCAGGTAACAAGATTTTTATATTTTTGATGTCTTAAGGCTATTTTTAGAACAAAAAAAGTATGGAATCCTAATAAAAACCCTAGGAGGCTTAAAAGTATAAGAAGGAAAAGAAAATTATCAAAAAGGTAGCTAGAAACATGAAAACAACATATCAAAGACACAAAAATACTAAAGAACACAAGCTGCAACATTTTCTAGCGTAAGGCAAAAGAAGAAAAGACATTCAAAATTGACACCTGAACTCTTTTCTTTTCTTCTATTGTTGTTGAATATTGCTGATGAACAATTTAGGATTATATTGTTTCAGCTATAGATTGCTAAATTTGTAGTAAGAATTACTCTTGAATTATTTGTTGAACTTTTACATTCTTGACTTGATTTTTAATATAGTTTGTGATGTTTATTGTCTTATATTCAATTTGAATCAATAAATTAGGTTGAATTATTTATATTGTATTGTACAATAAGAGACGGTACAATAATAGACCTATAAACATCAAATTAATAGACAATTGAAGAGAGATCTTAATTGTTTATTAGTTATCATTATGATAGCTTAAAATTCAATTGGATAGTTAGGAAGAGTTTCAATAGATCAAGAGTTCACCATTTAATTTCTATCTATTTAATTGGGAATACTTATTTAGATCCCGAGCAAGGGTATTCATAATTATTATATATCTAGGGTCAAGTATTATTAAATCAAGAAGGTAAAGTGAAACAAGACAAGGATATAAGTAATTCCTAAGTTTTTATCATTGCTTAATCAACAAATTTATTGTTGTTTATTTAATTATTAAATTATCAATTTCCTTTATTTTATTTTATTTTATTTTTGTTATTTTATCATATTTTTGACCTTAAACAAAGTATTACAAGAATTTTTATGCGACTAATACAATCCTTGTGAGAACGATACTTTTTATACTATAAGATATGATTTATATATTTACGGTATAAATAAGTTTAAATTAAACTTCAATAGGATGGTTGTGTATGAAAGGAACTTATTGTTCTAGTGATTGATTCACTTGCTAACAAAGTAAACAATCTTGGTAAGAGAGTTTCTTATAAGAGATGGGAATTCCAAGAGTGAATTTTATTAGATGAAACCTGAACAAGAAGCAAGTGCATTAGAGAGATTGCTAAAATAAGAGGAGATATAAATGTAACTCTTGCTTTTGTTAATAATAGGGCCTAAGTACTCACCAAAAGTGTCTAAGTCCATTAATAAACTAATAGAAAAGAGGTCAACCCCATTGAGAAGCATGACATTAGCGGCAAAAGATAAGTGATTCCTACTTCCTTGCACTAGTAATGATACTTAAACTCCTTTCTTTACTTAACCCTATATATAATAAGTTAGGATTTCTATACAAGTGATGAAAAGGTAGGGAATAACGACCCTTCTTTCCTTAAGCCTCTTACTCTTTTAAAATGTTTGTTTGTTTGTTTCATCATGTACTAGGATGAGAATGATGAAGTGCATAGACAACTCTCAATACATAGATAAACTTATCTAGAAAACCAAAAGCTTATAGAACATCAAGGATAAATCTTTAGCTTAATGAATCAAAATTTTTTTAAGTCTATTTTTATTGAGCATCTCATGTTAGGGTTTTTGCCTTTATATCCTCTTAAGTAAGAAGCTAGTTCTCACTAATTGATCTTCCTTCCAGGTAAGCTCCCTAGTGTTTGTTGATAAATCCATTCAATGCCACCTTAAGTCTTGAAACAAGTACTTTTGAAATGATCTTGTAGACCACATTGCATTAGAAGATTTCAATTCATTTAGTGAACTTGGGCTAGAGATGGTTGGGACTAAGTAGAGATGAGTGTTATTAATTTAGCATTGTTCAATTTATGAAAAATTCTTTGAAACATTAGTCACTATAGGTCTAGTCAAATGCCAAGTTTTCTTGCAAAAGTGGGTACTGAAGCCATTAGGGTTAAGGGATTTGTTAGGATTCATAGAGAATAGAGCTTGCTCAATGTTTGATAGATTCTCCGGAAATGATCAATTTAAACCCTCTAACTAGCAAAGCCCGCTTTTGAGAAGCTTCAAAAGGTAATAAGCCAAGCCGAGGGACCCAATTAAGCTTGGGTTAGCCCGAGCCTAACATAACCTTACCAATTTTTTTCAATTTAAAATGCCAAAACTTCATTTTTAACAAAACGATGTCATTTTGCCTATAAAGGTCTAAAAACAAGCTTGAACCCGACCTCGGTCATTGACTTCAATGTTAACTGGGCCTAATTGTCATCTCTAATGTTAGTTCCAGTTACAGGTTTGACGAGTTCTTCCTAAAGCTATTGGGAAATAACCTCAATAACCTCAGGGGTGAAAGCTTTTGGCTCCTGAAGGACGGATTGAGAAAAGTTGGAAGCTCCTAGAAGTTGCTAAGGAGGTTAAAGGCTGCATCCTTGAAAATTTATTGCTCATTGTATATTGTGCCGGTGACAGAGAAGGGAGTGCAGATCATGTTTTAATTTGTTCTACTCAATATTGCATTGTAGAAGAACTTGAATTCCTATCGTCATCCTTTAACCAGTTGAATTTTTCTCTTTTTTCTACTTTTTTGAACAAGTAGTAATAATTATCAAGAGCCTGATTATAAGTATCTAGAGCCAATTTCTCCTTTTGCCTCAGTATTGTGCAAGTCGGTTGTTGGAGTAATGAATTTTGAATGTTGTTCAAATTGTCCTTGACTTGATAAACTGCTAAATTAGTGTTCTTGACTTTGTTCATGTGAAGATTCTTCAATTCCTCTTTTATCATCTTAAGCTTCGTAGCACATTTGTAGGTTTTGAATCATTCCACATATTGATTTAATCATCTTATACATGTATCTTCAACTCCATCCATATTAGCAAGAAAATCATTAAATCTGAAGGCATAGTGAATATTACCGGCTTTGGTGCCCATCTTAATTTCAACAAGCGAATGGTACGAGCCCAAAGGATTGTGGAAATAAGGGCAAGTCTCTCTCATTAATTATTTTTCAATTTCTTCTTCCTGCAAGAGACACAAAATTGATGGTAAGAATTGTAGAATGATCATGACAACAAGGGTAATGGCAACGCACGTCCACTTTACATTACCGAAGCCACTAAGAAGTTTGAAAAGTGATCTGTTGGTGACATTTTTTTTTAATACAAAGGAAAAGAAAAACTTGAAAACTCGATTAATCTAACACACGCAAAGCCCGGCGGTAATGTGCTCCCTGCATGTCCTGGTGTAAGAGCTCGAGGATAGGAAATGGAGGTCCCTGAAGAATATGAAGCCCCGGGCTGCTCTAAGTAGCAAAAGTGGTCAGCGCATCAACACACTGATTGCCTTCTCGACATGTCGGAGTTGCACCTCCCAAGCTTGTTGGAGTAATCTACGGGTGCCTGCCAACAAAACAAAATTGAAGTCAATCTCCGTAACAGGAATTGAAAGCAAATTAATGGCTTCCAAGGCGGCCACTTCTAAAATGATCCTGTGATAGCCGAGGGACCAAGCGAGCTGGAGGCCCAGTGGACCCCTCTTAGTTCAACTTCTAATGCGGAGCTGCAGCTAAAAAGCTGGAAGAAACCTCCGCACCACTGACCATGACAGTCACGAATGAGGCCGCCAGCAGTAGCAATGGGCGAGCCCCGCTGATAGGCACTATCCGTGTTAACCTTAATCCAATCCTCGAGGGGCTTTGTCCATCCCACACGACTCCCGAGGAGGAGCCCCTGGTGTGGAAAAATACTGTCTTCCAGCGCATGAACGCGGGAGATCCACTGAACATACTTTAGGACTACTCGCGGGCCATTGGCTGGCCACACAAAATCTGCGACAAACAGGCTCTTATTTCTCCATGTCCAGAGCATCCAGCATGCGACCCCAAAAATGGTAGGCCATTCTCCGTGCACGTTCAGGGAGAACTTCCTAAGGTTAGACTGTACCCATAGCGCAGTGTCGTGCTGGAAGAACGCTCGATCTACCACTTCGGAGGGGAATTGCCTCCAGAAGGTGCTTAGTCACAGACAGTCCCGCACGGCATGTAAAGAGGACTCATTCTGCCCACAAATGGAGCAGCGGCTGTCGGAAGCAATATGTCGCCGCACACGCTGCGTGTTAGCCAGGAGTTTGTCCTGGGCTAGAAGCCAAAGGAAAGTTTGTATGCGCTGAGGGCCCACCCATTTCTAAATTAAAGGCCAAAAGTTGTATTGGGGGGGGGGGGGGTCAATGCACAGTTGACAATTAAGTCGTAGGTTGACGCTGTAGTGAACCTCCCATGGTCGGTGAGGCCCCAGCTAATGGTATCGTCCGCTGTAGGGACTGCAGGGGGGAGCATCCCAACTAGAGTCATACAAACCGAGTTGAGGAGGTAAGGTTGAAAGATATGCCACTTCCAAGTGCCATCCGCATGCTTCAAGTCCGCGACTTTAGCATACAGTTGGTTCACCGAGATGGGAGTCGTCGCGACTGTCTGAAGGGGTCCCCAAGTCGGCACCCAATTGTCCAACCAGAAATAAATGCGTCGTTCATTACCACAACGCCAAGCTAGACCACGGACGACGTACGGCCAGGTGGCCGCAATGCCTTGTCAAACACTCGAAACGTCGAAGCAGTCTAGCGTAGGAAGAATGTGGTACGGGTCCCTTCAGTATTTGGCCCGGACGATGCGGACCCAAAGCGCAATAGGTTGAGTAAGGAGAGCCCAGCCCAACTTGGTTAACAAAGCATCATTAGTCGCTCGTATTCGCTTAAGTGCCAGACTGCCAGCTTTTTTGGGTTGACACACGGTCTCCTAATTAACAAGGGAAAGCTCATGATACTGAATATCAGAAGCTCATTACACTTTTTAAAACTTTAACCTTCGCTTTTAAAGAAATGGGGCTTAGAATTGAGCGTTTGCAGACACCTACAAAATAGAGTGTCCAGCTGCCATAAATCGACCTCTTACCTCTTAAGGTACCTGCAATTGTGGAGTATTGGGCTGCTGCAGCCACCTCGGCCTCTATCTCAGCTGTCATTTTTGACAGTGTGAGTGGTGATCGTTGCGATTATCTGATACGATGTATTGGGAGGATGGGAGTGTGCCTCCATTTGGTGTTTACATATTCTTTAATCCTAGCTTTTGGCAAGTTAAATGGCGTTGGTTCTTTTAGACATTCCTTTATAAAATTTCTGCATGGATACGCAAAATCAGAAGCTGGAATAAATATAATTTCAGTCCCATAAGCATTGGACAGGTTTTGAACAGTGATTGCTTGCGCTTATCATTGTGGTTGATGTAAGAGAAGTAGAAGCGTTCTGGTTCCTAAAAACAGGTTAAGGAACCAGAATGGTTATATCAAATACCTTTTACCCAGAGCGGTATGTCGTCCTTGTACATTTTAAGACTACCAAGCATTAATTTGCTTTCTAGATGCAATCGACTAAACACTTGCCATATTCTGCACTCCTCTTGCTTACCCGTCCCTCGCAGTCCGGTATTCGTAACAGGTTCCAGGTCCAGCAAGGGAGAAAGAAGAAACAACTACACTACTCTTGCTACTCCGTGAGATAGTGTGGATTTCATGTGAGCAGATTCAAATAAAAATTCTTAGAAGACCGTTTCACGAATTGTCTTACTCTGGAGATTGATCACCTAAGAACATTCTTCCAGAGTAACTGGAAATTTCGTTCAAACTCTTGCTTTTACTAGAGAGATGTTGAAGGGATCTACGTCAAGGAGAGATCCACTTCCTGGAGCTTTTATCACATTCCCTAGCTTCCTCTCAATATCATTCAACTAATGTTGCTGAATTAATGGTGCCCGCAGTTTTTAAGCATCGAGTCATTTCATTTTGTCAAACGTTTATAAGAAGCATGAGCCACTTCAATTTGTTGATATTTCAGGATTGTACGTACTTTCCGTCAAATAAAAAAAACATCACAAAAAGCCGATCTCGGGATTCTTTGTTACTTTCCTATGTAGACAAATTTGTCTTTATAAGCTTGCAATCATCTACTTCAGATCAAGGTAGCTAACAGGCACCACAGAAGTAGAACAAAGAGGGGATCATTGTAAAGAAATGGGCCTTCAGGGCAAATTTTCAAGCGAAATTTCCGCAAGCTGCAGGATTTACAATCCCAAGACTGGCATATGAATCCATGCCATTGGCATAGCTTGTAAAATGAGGACTATCCTAAAAGGAACTAAATGCATCAGATCCAATAGGTTACTGATGAAACAATCTGTCATAAATAACACGCAGGACCAGTTTTGGCTACTGAATTTTGTTTCTTGTAACAATAAAAAGAGAATATTCTAGCTCCGCTCCAGGAAGCTATGGCAACAAACAGCAAAGATCAGCCTTCAAGGCCCAATTTTGAAGTTATCCAAGCACAAACCTCATCCATCTCCTCCGGAATTGTGTAATGTCCCAGTCTGCATGGATAAGTAACAATTCAGGATAGACATTACGCTAACGTGCGATTGCTCAATTGTCATATATTCCCAGCCCCCCCGTGTTACAAGAAGGAAAAACGAAGAATCATAAAAGATATTTTTAAGGGGTATTTTCCATTACATACCCATTGTATGCTTTGAAAGTGACATCCTGAAATCCTGTTGAGCCCAAAACCTGTGAGGATTTCTCACCAAATTTGTAAGGAACAACATCATCTCCTATGCCAAATCAAACAATATCATTAAGCAGTGACCAAAACCGTTGCAAGATAAACCATCAAGCGATGCAAAAGTAGACTATAAAGTCTCAAGCATCTAACATAACTGATAAGACTGTCTTCAATCTTTATAAAATATTTAACACACCTGATATAATACTTCTGTTGTAATATTTAACTTGAAAGAGTATTAACTCAAGTTCATACTAAACCAAATGCAAAAATGCCAAATTAACATTTCAAAACCTGGTGAGTACCAATCATATAAAAATATATATATGCCAGACATTGGGATGCTTAGGTAAACCAAAGAACTGGAGAATAATTGGCAAATGTCATATTTAGAAGAACAAAAATCCCTTACTAGGACAGACATTGATTGGTGCATGCATGTACTTATTCTTAAATTGGAATCACATTGTGTATGTTAAATCATCGAGGATACCTTTCCAGTGACTTGAAATTACTTGATTTTTATCAAACATACAGACTGCATATTGAAGGCTGATTTAATAAATTAATTAAAGGCAACTCCAGGTATGTTGAGAGCAACCCGCAATATGCAGAATCCAGTGTGCATTTACTCAAATTTCGACAACTCCAGGTATAGACATGGAGTCAGCACTGTAGTATTTGATTAGGAATATTTCAAAATTTTAAGGTTTGTATCTAGTTCCATATTTATTAAGTTTACATGTATAACAGTCTAGAGCCCTGGGTATGATCCGTTCTCATGTGCATTCAGTTCTGAAGGGAGCTTCTTCTCAGGTGAGCTTTACATGTGGATGTTCGAAAAGCTTCAGTGAATGTGGATGTGATTTTTAACTTGGGCCTTTACTTGTTTCTTTCATCAGGTCCAAGCAACAATCCGGAGCACTAATGGCAATAAAGCATCTCTATTAGAAGGGGTATACGCATCTGTAGTCTAAGTGCGATTCAAGGCAGTTGCAAGTGAGGTGACTTTTTTTTAAACTTCATTTTGATTATCAGTTGCAAGTGCAAATTTTGATTTTATGCGAGTGACATGGCATTGGATGAAATAATTCTGTACTAAATGGGAACAAAACTATGGGTTGACATGTGATATGGCTAATTATAGATATAGTTAACAACTTTAAGCATTTTCAGCTTAAACATGTTCTTGAGGAAATTGAAAGCCGAGCATCAAGAAAAGAATATGTTCAGATCCTTGCCGAATGCCATAAGTTGTATTGTGAACAGCGACTTTCCTTGGTGGGTCATCAACCTACTCTCTTCCAAATGCCTTTGTCTTCCGTTAATCTCCTTGGTTAGCTAACAAAATTAAAATCACTCACTGGCTTTCTGCTTTCTAGTTAAAAGGGATAGTACATCAACGGATATCTGAATTTTCTAAGAAAGAGGCCCTGCCATCATTAACCTGATCTGGATATGCATATCTAATGCAGGTACTGATTTAGTAGAGTTCATGATGGAAGATCATTTGAATGCAGGCATCTTAGCACACCTTACTTGGGATACTAGAACTAACTAAGGATCTTTGTGATCATTCCAATCATTTCTTTGGTTTACTTTTACCCTACATATTAGTAAAGCATCATTAGCTTGTCATTATCATTCAATACATGTATCTTGTTTTTAATTTTTTTCCCTAAAACAGATTTCTACTTTTCTCTTCACTTGTATAATAAATTTAAGTTGACCTTTTCTTTTTTGGGTTTTAGTTTCCATAACAATGTTCATGTAATAGGAAAGTAAATATGGGATTGTATCAGAAATAGGCTTCTATATTGGGAGACCGAACTTGTCCTAACATTGTGTCTTGTATCTTACCATATTTTGGTTTGATGCTACCATAAATTGGAGGTTTGTCAACTTGAGCATCAACTCTTTGGTCAGTTTTTCCCTTCCTCAGAGGATGTATCTAGCTTGGCTCCCCTGATGGATCCTCTGTCAGTAACTATTCTCCTATCATATTGTAGGGGCACTAAGGGTGTTTATGGGATTTCTGTCTTACTTTTTTGAGTCCTTGGTCATTTATGCTGTGGAATGTTTGAATGAAGTTGTTTGTTTTATACTCATTATAAGATTATGCCCAGGAAGTGATTGCTCGGATATCTTTTGCAGGTCTACTTACTTGTACGATACATTGCGCCCGAAGGAAGTGATTGCTCGGATATCTTTTGCAGGTCTACTTACTTGTATGATACATTGCGCCTGAAACTTATTAATGAAACAAATATTGATCTTCTATGTGAACTTGTCGATATACACAAAGTTAAAGTCTTGGGAGAACAACTTAGCAGACGAAGTGAATCATTAGCTGGTTTACGTTCTACATAGAAAGAATATTAGCAGATGTTCATGAGTGTTTGACTTTCTGTGCTCGAACACATATTTGTGATGAGGTCTGTCGTTGGTTCTTTTCCCTGAACAGAATTGTATCTTTTGATTCAGAATTTTCCATGTTCACAACTCTCAAGTTTCTTACTGCCTGTTTTCTTTATTCAATACCCTGCTGTATCTTAGTGTGTCAAAGTTGGAATTTCATATTTGGAAGTCAAGAAACGTCAGAGTTGTTTCTTTCAGTTGAGTAATTATCTAATGGTTATTTAATAAAATACAAAAATTGTTGAAGTTTATGCATAGCAATTGTTTGATGATTGATCTCAACTGGTGAATTCGTTTGGTTTGATTTGTCTTGAAAATTTTGAGGCAAGGTTTGCGTTTACAGATCTCACAACAATAAGATAAAATGCATAGCGTTAGGGTGTCCATCTATAATAATTGCACATTTTGCGTAGGTGATTGTATATTGGACACATGGTTTAAAGGCGAGGAACTGTCATTAGATTTATGACTGGAACTTGTGAATTTGCGTTTGAGACAGTTCTAAGTTGAATTTGATTTCTTGTATGAGTTATTTTAGACATTTGATTGGACCTTCCATATATATCAGATGTCTATATATACTACTAGAATAGTACAACAGGTGACTTTTTTCCCAAAACTAAATATCAACCTGTATTTATTTAGTTGTTTGAAAATTCCAGGAAATAATTGATGTGATCGTATTATTTACATTAAATGAACCATGTGTGGATGCACCATGTGTGGATGCCCTTTATTTTGTTGATCAAATTATTCATCGAAATTTTATTTGATTTTTCTGGGCAGATTTGCTTGTATTGTTTACTTAACAGATGGTGCAAATTAGAAACCTTGTTTTCTTTTTAATATTTTCAAGAGATGTAGCCATGTTTTTGCATGTATTGATAATTTTTGCAGCAAAAGGGAGGTAGGGACGAAAACTTTGTACGGAGACATCACTTGAAGAATTGTCAACCTAAATGACGAACCTTTAAGCCGGCTATATATGATAACCATATTACTGTCTTAGATATGCAGTGTTTATTAAACTGCAAAGTTTCTCATGAAGAATTTGTCCAGCATAGTCAAAAGTTACTTGCAGTTTTAAAACATTGTATCACTTTGATGTTTGTATACGTGTTTATTATTATTATTATTATTATACCAAAGGATAATAATAATAATAATAATAATAATAATAATAATAATAACCTATATATAATTTCAAAAATAATAATAATAAAACTATATTATGTCAAAAAAAAATTAAAAAAGAAATGGAGGTCAGGCTCGCCCTCGCGAGCGATTTCAATTTTTTTTGTTTTTTTAACATAATTATAGCTTTATTATTATTATTTTGAAATTATATATGGGTTATTATTATTAATATTATACATTTATTAATAATAATAATAATAATAATAATTAAAGGATAATAATAATAATAATAATAATAATAATAATAATAATAATAATAATAATAATAATTTACAAATTCCTTTTGAATATTTCATATATTTTGATTATTATTTCTGCTGTTATTATTATTATTAATATTATTTATATTATTAGTATGATTATTTTTTTCAGAATAATAATAATAATAATAATAATAATAATAATACTAATAATAATAATAATAACAACCCATATATAATTTCAATAATAATAATAATAAAACTATATTATGTCAAAAAAAATAAAA
>JAOSBK010000204.1:13677647-13689172 GCA_027568895.1 Erythroxylum shatona
TCGTTCTTTGGCATTTGAATAGAATCAATTTATTCCATTCTCTGTGGATCGACCCCATTTACCACTGTGCGCAATTTATATTTATTTGGTGTTTGGGAATTATTTTTGGTGGATTCGACACCCATCACTTCTTCTCTTTCTCTATCTCTCAGTAATTCTCTTTAGGGTTTTTTTAAAAGTGGCTGATGCAAAAGCTCCCTTCTTCCTCTTTATCTTATTCTTTAAATAACTTTTATGTTCTGAGTAGCCCTAGGATTTTTATAAATCTAAAAGTTTGAAAAATCTCTCACAACTTGACATTTGTTAGTATCTACCTATCTGTGTTATACCTCGTTTCTAGATCCTAACAATTCAGAATATCATAAGACATGAGCGTATTTCCCTATAAGGTTATTTCAATGGAATGTTCTTAGCCATCATCGGTTCATCCAATTCTCATAACATTTCAAATCAGAAGGGGGAAAGCCCACAGCAGTCATACGCACAAATCACCACTTGAATTCTTTAGAATATTATAGCTCCATGTCTCTAGTTTATTTTGAAACAATAATCATCTAATTCGGAGCTCTACAGATCAAGATATGATTAAAATACCGAAGTATGTTCAGTAAAATAACCAATTCATGCTCTTCCAATCGATTCCCTCACTTTCTTTCCATAAATCTTTTTAAATCAACACCAATGGATAACAATTTTTTGGAGAGATAGAAATTTTTTTTATAAATCTATTGGTTCAAGAATCACTTCATTTGCAGGTCGGATGATGAAGTTATGGCCAAAAGAATCAAACATGATTATATCCTCAATCATATTGTACCTATCTTGGGACAATTAACATAACTTTCACTAGAGATATCGTATTAAGGTTGTTCTAGGACTATTTTGAAGAAAACTTCAAGATCTACAACTTTAATGAAGACCTTGAAGAGTGATTTTAACATCTAGAGGGTGAAAATTGTGAATTTTCGAAAGTATACAGTGTATGTCACCTCTACCTAACAGACATACACAAGGTCTGAAGCGTTTTTCAAACCTATAAAGGTCCGTTTAACGGACCTAATATCTATTTAATGGAAGTGAACTGGGCTGAGAGCATTTTTATACCTGAGAAGGTCCGTTTAATGGACCTAAAGTCCATCCAATGAACATTGGTGATACAAAACTCCCTCCAAAGCATCTCCAATGGTTCCTACCTCCATTCTTACATCACATTCACTAAAAATCTTCCCAAATTCAACTCTTCTGATACAATATCACTTCATATCAACTCAACTACCAGGTTTATTTTATTAAACTCTCAAATCTCTACTCAAATGATTCATCACATACAACAATTCTCATCATTTACTATAGTTGTTCTATATATACATCCTATGCAGCATCAACAATTTGTCATGATCATATCTCTTAACTCCAATATCTAAAACTTTCATACTTTATACCATTGGAAAGCTAGAAAGATAAGCTACAACTTTTATGCAGACAACTATGGCTAATTCTGCCCAAATCGATATAGTTTTTCCTTTGAGTTTGGAACACATATTTTACACCTATGAAAGGATTGAAAATGCAATATACCAATTTTGAGAATCATAAGCAAACCACAATCATATTTCATTATCATCATGACAAAATAACTTCTTCAATACTCAATTTCATTGCTAAAATAATAGTGTTTGAATATAGCTTTAGTTACATATCCACACTACATCATTAGCTTAATACAAAATACATAGGGATGCTCACGTTCAATATGCTGCTAAAGCTACTCAAAAGTTATCGAACTAACTTAATATGAAAATGCTAGCTATCTTGGAGTTTGTCCAATTACCTTACAAGGATCACTAACCTTCTTGTTCTGCACCTGGGGAGGAAATAGTGGGGTGAGCTACACAACTTAGTGACTAATATATTTATAGCTATTGGCAATTGGCCACAAATTCAAGCATATATACAATATATCTAGCAATTTAATACTCAACAATTCAAACTCACAACTCATAGTTAACAAGATGTCATCACCTATAACATATCATGTAATTATCCATCAAAGCATAACACTTAATTATGCATCATATTCAACAAATCAATAATGAAATGCACAACGAATGGCTTGAGAGTTCTATGGAATGAAACGGAAAAAACCAAAGTTTACATCATGAACAAAACAAGTCCGATTCTCAGGATCTTGTATGCCTCAAGCAAGTAGCCGAGAGAAGGCTATAGGTCAACGTGCATGTGACTAATGAAACGGGTTTCTCTCTTACCCAATCACAAGCAAATTTATGCTCAATTCAATCAATCACAAATTCATATTCTCATATTTCTTTTACTTTTTCCTTCTTTTCATTTATACAAAATGTCATAACCCTTTTCGAGGTATAACATAGTCATAATTCATCATGCATTTTCAAACATTCACAACAATTAAAATTCAAGCAAATTTCACGTACACACACATAGGCAAGAATTTTCCCAATCACACAATAACTATAAATACATTACCTACCTATTTCGCTTGAAAATCCAAGCTCAAGATTGCCTTTCCTCTTGCCTTTGAGTAAGGTTTTCTTGATTCCCTAAAACAACAAACTTTTCATTCAATCCAAATTCAAATGAAAATTCATAAAACTTCAAAAATAAAAAAATGCTAAAATTGAACTTAAACCTAGCAGTCACATAGGCAAGAATTTTCCCAATCACACAATAACTATAAATACATTACCTACCTATTCCGTTTGAAAATCCAAGCTCAAGATTGCCTTTCCTCTTGCCTTTAAGTAAGGTTTTTTTGATTCCTTAAAACAACAAACTTTTCATTCAATCCAAATTCAAATGAAAATTCATAAAACTTCAAAAATAAAAAAATTGCTAAATTTGAACTTAAACCTAGCAGTTCATCTAAGCTAGAAAAACCAAAACTCTAGCTTAAAAATCCAAAAATCAATATGGTTTCATCTTTCTCTTCTTTCTTCCTTCATTTCCAACATAAACCCTAGTCTTTATTTAATCCCCTTTTGAACCTAGCAAGAAGAAAGATGAAGACTTACCTCTAACAAGTTGATTTCCTCTTTTTTTTCTTCTTCTTTCTTCTTCCTTCCAAACTTCCCACGATTTTCCTTTTTCTCTTCTCTTCTTTACATTTTTCTTTTTTCTCTTTTCCTTCTCACGACACTTCTCTCTTCTTCTTCTAAATTCAAAACTACATTCCTTTCTAATCTTCCAAAAATATCCCTCTTCTTTGTTGTCCTTCCAATTTTACTCTTCTTTAATTAATCTAAAGACCACTTACCTTAGGCCATTAATCTAATACCTTAACTGTACTCTAATTTAATTTTAACACTTCATTCTAATTTTTAATTTTCACTTTCTATTTATGCTCACTAAAATAATGACTAAATTATGAAAATAATCAAAAAATAGATAATCAAACAAATCATAAATAAATAATTATACAAATACATCGATAATAATTGAAAAAAGTTTTGGGGTGCAACAGTCTACCCAACGTAGGCCACGTTCGTAGGCCACATTCGAGTCTTCTATCATGATCACGGTAAGCAAGCCACGATCATGGGCCATGTCTTGGGCTTCTATCACTATCACGGCATATAGGCCATGATCGTAGGAAAACTTTGATGCTTTTGTCACAATTATGGCCTGTTGTGCCACGACCGTAGGCCATTGTTTTAGCCCAAGTGTCTCTGAAACTTCTCTGTTCTTCACTATTGACTCTAAAACACTAACAAACACATCAAGGTACCTTAAAAATATAATAATTAAGCTCAAAGACTTGTACTAACCTATAAAATACTTAAAACATAAATAATTAACAAGCTAACACAATTCTAACCAAAACACATACTAAACAATTGGATTAACAATTAAATGCAAATCAAACTAAGCCCTAAAACACGATGCAATTCACACTTATCAACATTCCCACACTTAAACGTTTGTTTGTCCTCAAGAAAACAAAACAACAAACACACAATGCAGTAATGAGACAATGGCTTCAACTTCATGAAATAAATCTGATTCTAAACACAATCATTTAAGCTATTTCAAATCATTAATATGTAAAATCCGCATCTAGGGGACTTTGAGCTACATATGCATATTAATCCAGATCTGAGTGTTAAATTATTTATCTTTTTCAATTGTACACACACATTAATAATTCTTTAGTCATTCAAACTCTATATCTACTCTTAAGTACGTTTTCATGAAAATTCAAGCTATTACAAGTTCGGTAGGTTTTATTAGAACATAGTTTTTTTATTAAACAAGGACCTAGTCTTTTACTCGGAGGCAAACATTACTAATGAATATCGATCCAATTATTCAACTAAGTCATTTTTCATTGAGCTGGTTAGTTGAAACATCATTATAGCCTTTTGATGTGGAGGCACACATTTGTGAAGTGTGTTGATCCAGTTACTCAGCTACATCACGTTCTCAACTGGCTACTGGCTCTATTCATAACTTGAAGGCTAGCAGAATAGTAATTTATTTAAAATTAACAACATAATTTTTTATTGCCTACCTTACTGATTTAGCTACTCGTTTATATGGAAAAATACTAACAAAGCTAATAAAATAGAAAGACCTCAAATTATGAATGAATGTGACAATTTAGAGGGCTACAACTTAAAACTAAATCCTTATTAAGCTACGCATTTAGCCAAAAAATCAAATTTACTAATTTTGCGAGCTAATGATTCTTCACAACCTAATAGACTATGTTCAAAATTAAATCAATTTCAATCTATCTAAGTCATTGACACATTCACACGATTCACAAAATGCAACCTAAAAACTATCATATAATATGCAAAATTCACATTCAAAGCAAAACACATGCCCACACTTGAATAGCACATTATCCTCAATATGAGAAGATGACAAACAACCACACATGGAAAGGAGAGAAACATAAATTAAAGTAAAAACAAAAAGTAAGTAAGGAATAAAGTTAACAAGAAAATGGTTAGAACAAAGTCTCATGGTTCTGGAGGCGGTGATGGTGTTGGAGGTGGCAGTTGGATGCCTTGAGCCTCAAAGTAATGATGGATACGACGTATATCCTGGCTTTGACATTGTTGTGTTTGAGCCATCTCCTTCATTCTTTTGGAGTTCTTCACAAGTGTATCTGTAATTATCTTAGTGTTTGCGGAGATTGTATCAATCACTTTCTTTCAGCCTAGTTCTTTTGTTTCTTCTTCCTCTTTGGACTCTTCACTCGTCGATTCTTCTTCTGCCTGCTAAGGCAGTGCTGTACTCAAACTGGCCTAGCTAGCCCTGACCTTCACATGAAATCATTTCTTAACTCTTTATGACCCTTTCGGCTTTCTTTGCTTACTTCCTCGATCATCAAATTCATGTTGAGGTCTTAAGCCTTCTCAATTTTATTTAAAAACAAAAAACCTAACTACATAATTCAATTATCTAAAAATCAAAGGAAATAACATCAAATTAACAGGCTATGGGTTGTCTCCCATGTAATGCTTCTTTTAACGTCAGTAGCTCAACTCTCTTTTTGTGCTCAAGGTGGTTCGAATGAATCGTGCAATGGTAGCACAGTCTTTGATCTTACAATTTGCACATAAGCTACCATACTTTGGATTCCACTCTCCCTCTGATACTCCTTCCTTCACCTTCTTCTCCTTGATCGTTTCTTTCTAAATGCATTACTAGGATCCTCAATATCTTCCTATTGTCCTCGAGATTCGGTTTCCTTGATATTAGTTGGAGGTTAAGGAGAACTATTGTCTTACTTAGACACTTTGAAAGTTATTTGATGTTTGTTGACTCAGAGTTAGTTCACCCTTATCAACGTCAATTATGGAAAGGGCAGTAGCCAAGAATGGTCGTCTAAGGACCATAGGGGTTTTCACATCTTCTCCAATATCCAATATATAAAAGTCTGTAGGAAAGGTAAACTTATCAATTTATACTTACACATCCTTAATAATCCCCTTTGGTCAATAAACTGTTATGTTCGCTATCCTCATTAGCATCTTTATAGGTTCTAACTCTCCTAACCCCAATTTTTGACTGAAGGCATAAGGCATCATATTGATACTTGCTTCCAAATATACAAATGCCCTATCCATTTTGACTCTATTGATACTGTAAGGAATATAAAAATCCTCTGGGTCCTTTTTCTTTTGTGTTATATGAGGGTTTTCTTCCGTTATGTGCTCCTTAATTCTTGTTTGATTCCTTTAGTATGAGCGTCATTTGTAAATGTTCCATTATGTCTTCAATCTTGTTTAATTCAACCTCCCTACAATTCCTCATCTCCCTACTTGCAATTGACTTCTACTGATCTAGCATAGGGTATGAAAATTTTGGTCGAGGTTCCTCGATTGACTTAATTACAAGCTCAATTAGAAGAAATTCCATAATTACTTATGCTTCTCCCTTAGCTTCGTCTTCCTTCGCTGTTTGAGTTTCTTTTCTTGGGTTTGAGTAATGTCCATGATCTATTCCTTTAGGTTAGACTCAGTATTGCTTAGAAGGGTTCTTGCATTCCGAGTAGAAATCGCCTCTACTAGTTGACCTACTTGGACCTCTAGATTATGTATTAAAGAGGCATTGTTCTTAGTGACTTGCTCAAATTTTCTTTCAAACCTCCTAAGTGCATCCTTTGTTCCTCCAATTTTATCTAAAATCTTATCCAACTTAGATTCCATTAAGCTTGGTTTGTCTTATTAGAAGCTTGGTTGTCTATGAGGTCTGAACTGTTCTCTAGCATTATTTGTCCACGAGCAGTTAGGGTGATTCTTCCACCCAACGTTATATGTGTTAGAGTAGAGATTGTTTCCTCCTCATCTTCCATATTGAGCTCCTATATAATTCACTTACTCTTGATTGCTTTCTTTCATCAAGAAACAGACCACCGTATCATGATCCATTTGTCCACAGAGTTCACACTTAAGTTGCACAACTTTCACCAGAGCTGAGGACGAAACCTTCATGTTGTTAAGCTGTCGAGTTAGGTTGTCAATTTTAGCTTGCATCTCTGCCATTTGATCAATAGCTACAATTCCTTTTTGTTCTCAGAAGGTAGTGGTTTGTCTATTTTGCTTGTTCGTCCATAGGCAGCTATTACTCGTCATCTCCTCTATCAGCTCTTCCGCTTCATCTACCATCTGTCTCATTAGTGATCCTCCTGAAGTTACATCAATCATGCCTCTCGTATATGGGGTTACTCTATTATAGAATGTTTGTAACAAGAATTCCTTGGGTAATTTATGGTTAGGGCATTTCCGTTGCAAATCCTTGTATCTTTTCCACACTTTATATATGGATTTCTCGTCACTTTGCTAGAAGTTAGTAATCTCCTTGATGATCTTCATGGTTTTGGTTAGGGGGAAATACTTGTCTAAAAAGGCATGAACTAGCTGATCCCAAGTTGTGACATTGGTTGGGTTGAGGGAATGATACCAAGCCTTTGCTCTATCTCTAACGGTAAAAGGAAAGAGCCTAATTCTTGCTATATCTTCTGATATCTAATGGTACCAAAAAGTATCACAGATTTCAAGGAAGGTCACTATATATGCATTAGGATTTTTATTTGTTAGTCCATACAACTACACGTTATATTGAAGTATGTTTAGGAGGGCTAGTTTGATTTCAAATGATGCTGCTTGTATAAGTGGCCTAGCTACTCCTTGGTTAGTCGCATTGAACCCTGGTCTTATGAAGTCCGTAAGGGTCCTTTGTTGACATCCTTGGTTGTCTTCATGGTCCAAACCTTGCTAAAATTCCTCAGCCATTATTGCTTTCATGATTTCCTCTTCTTCTTTACACTGAACTTTCCTAGTAGATCTTTCTAATCGAGTGATGTCTAACTCTAAGGTTTTAATTGCATGACTTGATCTTCTCGTGATTCTTGTGTTTATGTAAGAGCACGATTTCAAAAATAGAAAGAAGAATGAAAACAAAAATTAAGAACTAACTACACGCCTTAAATTATAGAATTAGACTAATTGCCTCCCCGGTAATGGTGCCAAAAACTTAATTGGTTTCTTTCGATGTGTGTAAGTTTTAATTGATTAACCTCAATAATCTGTAAGAGCATGAGTCGTTCATGTAATATCTAAGGTGTAGATCCCACGGGGAGGGATAATCTAATCATAAAATCTAAGGCCAAAAAAATCGTGGAAATTTAAAATGTAACGAAACTAAAACAAAAACTCAATTCAATTAATCAAATCAATTCAAGAATCAATCATGAAAATATTAATAATGTAGCAATTGCAACACACACTCAAGAATCAACCTAAAGGAATTACCAATTGAGAGAAAGGAAATTTTACCTATCTTTAATGCTAACTTAATCGATTATGAATTGCTAGATTATTGATTCTAGACGATCCTAGGGTTGATTACTCTCTTTCGAGTTATAACCATTAACCCTAAATTATAAACCTTAATCAAATTATGGAAGTTGCAATTTCTCAATTAACAACCTATCCAAAACCCTAATTAGATTTGAAGTTATCCAATAAACTATTGGAAACCTATGTAAGATCTCTCTTCGCATAATTTACCGATTTGATTTGATTCTTGTCTATTAAATCACCTAACTCTTGTTAGTCCAATTTAATAATTTTTTACTCGATTCACCCTCTTAGTTTACTATTGAACTATGCCTGTCCAGAATTAAATCACAATAAATCCAAATAACACATAAGGAATCAGATTTCATTAAATCAAATATAAAATCCTGAAGGTAAGTTTAGAACATCATCAACATCCAAAAATCTTATCATCAACTGTTATTCCAATTCTATACAATAATAAAACTGGAAATAACAAAAAATATGAAATTGAACGGACTTAGGAGGTAGCGATGTCGGGAAACTCCTAATCTAGGAAGTATGTCAAGTCAGCTTGTTCTCCTCTTCTCTCTTCCTTCTTCTCTTTCTCTATCTCTCAATAATTCTCTAGGGTTTCTCTAAAAGTGGTTGATGCAAAAGCTCCCTTCTACCTCTTTGTCTTATTCTTTAAATACTTTTAGTGTTTTGAGCATCCTTAAGGGGTCTAAAAGGTCCAAACAATCCCTGAAAACTTGAAGTTTTTGAGTGTCTACACATCTATCCAAAGTAGGCCACGATCGCGGGCCACATTTGAGTCTTCTGTCACAATCGTTGTAAGCAGGCCACGATCGTAGGCCATATCCTAGGCTTCTAGGCCACAATTATGGGCCAACTTCGGTGCTTTTGTCATAATCGTGGGCCGTTGTTTTGGCTCGAGCGTCTGCGAAGTTTCTCCATTCTTTGATGTTGAATGCCAATAAACACATCAAGGTACCTCAAAAACATAATAATTAAGTTTAAAGACTTGTACTAACCCATAAAACACTTAAAACATAAATAATTAATGAGCTAACACAATTCTAACCTAAACACATACTAAACAATTAAATTAACAATTAAATACATATCAAACTAAGCCCTATAACATGACGCAGTTCACACTTATCACTAAGCTTGAAAGCTTAGTGGGGACAATACTTAGTTTGGATGACTACTCATAGTAGTCATCTGCTAAGCACACACATTCAAAAATACCATAACTCATATACCATAAATTCACATTTATGAACAAAACATTGATATTCAATGCTATGTAAATAATGATGGCATACTTAAGCAAAGTACATAATGCAAATATGCTTTAACATATTATCCATATACCAAAAATTCACATTTATAAGCCAAATATTGATATTCAATACTCATTGATACAAATTATAAATATAATTATACATCATTACAATTCATCATTACAACTAATACAAATGCTCATCAATACCAATTATTCATGTTGTCAAGCTATATTTCTTATTTATGACTGTTAAATTTCCTTTTTACATTAAGCCTACACATTTTATGTGGGTTCGATAATGGGAGCTGTGTATATCCGAAGATATCAAAACTGTGGATACCCAAAGGCATCGAACTGTCGATACCTAAAGGTATTGAACTGTGGATACCTGAAGGTATCAAACTGTGGACACCGGTGGTGTCAAACTGTAACAACTACACTGTAACCCTATAGGCATGCCTATCTCTCCACAACTAAAACAATAGAGTAGGCATTATAATATTTCATTTAACCATTTCCAAATTTCATAATTCATATATTGACAACTTACATGATATACATTTCAAGTCATAAAATATATAACCATGTTCATAAATGTAAGTCATAACTTATCACCATTAGAAATGTATCAAAATCAACTTATATAATTAAACTATACATATATGAGGAAATAAATATGCATAACAACTGTTTATGTACATGTAAGTTTCACTTGGAATGCATTATGCTCAATCTTATATTCCAATGTTCAGTCTCCCAATTCATATGTGGTAAGTCCTATTTCATTTGTTTTTAGGTGTTTGAAAATTTTCATACACATTCATAAAGGTTCAGATAAGATGTGGTAGAAATCGGAAACAAAAATAATGCATCATGGTAGTGATAGACACTCTCTCCATTCATACCACTAATTGATCCTTAATATGCATATAGAAAAACCAGAACTTGATTTTGAGATCTTCTACAAATTTTTTCCTCTATGTCTATAGTTTCTATAACACTAACAAACAGGTTATTTGGACTTCTAAATCATGAGATATAAGCAAAATATTACAAGCTGCTCCAAAACATAGGCAACATCAGGTCACCTTTTTCAATCTCAATTTTCAATGTCATAGAGCTAGAATTAAGTTAGAGTCCCCTATAGAAATATTTAGCTCTATATCTTAGGTTTCATATGCAAGTGAAATCGCACAATTTAAAGGTCTATAGGCTAAGTTATGAGTCAAACAATGTGACTAAATCAAACAAACCGTAGACTGAATTCCACTACATGATACTGTCTTGTCATGTACAACAAAGTTCATGCAAAGTAACACCAAAATAAAACCAAAGCAACATCCCAGAAACAATTTCATATCCAAATGAATTTTTATATCCATTCTGTAATATCCCGTTTCCATACAAAGGGTTTGAACCCTAGAAACTGGTACATGTGAGATCAATCAGAGAAATTAGGAAAACACATCTCATACTCATACACGTGAATAGTGAATTTTGCACATGAAAATGACTGTACATGCATTCATGACATTTCTCGGTATAATTGTTAATAAATGTGATTGTTATGAAAAATGTGATTTGTTAGTATGAAAAATTAAGTGGGAGAGGGTCTTTGTGGTTTTTGAATTTTTAGAGAATTTGAGAATTTTTTTTTTCTGAAATTTCGGGGTACTTTCCGGACTAGAAAAAAATGCCAAGGGGCAGAATAATTATTACCGGTAGTAGAAATTACTGTCCAATGGCACTGAAAATTTAGATAAATGATTTTAAGGATTTATTAATTTAAGCCATTGGAAATTTGGGGATAAATTGGAGTAGAAATTAAAATTAGTTGGAAAGAGCTTAAAAATGTGACATGTGGCAAGTGACACTTGTCACTTGCCTAACATGCCACCATGTTT
>JAOSBK010000204.1:13693327-13704312 GCA_027568895.1 Erythroxylum shatona
ATGAATGATTAAATTGTATTGGATATGAAATATTGTGAATTATGTGTTATGTGACTGGGTGAGCCATCGATGATGGTTACTCATTGAGTTCGCAAAACTCACCCAAAATTTGCACATATTTTTTCAGGATCAGAAAAATACCCCGTTAGGCCAACGGGAGTATCCCTACAGCATTCAAGTGAATGATAGAGATCGGAATCAGTTCGCGTCTGTATTGCATTTCTCTATTTTTATATTGAATTGTATATTCCACAACTTTTTGTATAAATTGGTATTTCGAAATGACTCAAGTGTATTGTATGTGTGAAAAGACCTAAATGACTATTGAAAATGTTTATGTAATAAAGTGGGCCCTACGTGATGATTGACTTCCGCATAATATGTTTGATTGTGATATCAAAAAAAATATATACCAATTTTTGACTAAGTGAGTGTCCTAGTATGCTACCCTCGCGGGGCACAGATTCGATCATCATCCATCGATGTCGAGTTCGGGTCTTGCAGAAGTAAAGTGTTATACTATAAAATTTGATTGAAGAAGGGATTCAAGTAAGGATATAAAGTAGGAATCACTACTGATCTTAGTCGTGATCTCCCTTACTGGCTTGTCACCGAAAAGCTAAGCCCTCATAAAGTTTTTCCCTTCTCCAAAAATAATGCAAGTTATTAGTGAAACATAAAACGCCCTAATCCGATGGAGTTTGTTACCGCAAGCATCGCCATCAAAGCATCGTCAATGATCTTCCTTAATCAAGTAAGAGTTCGAAGATTTAAGAAAGGCAAAGATCGTTTTACCCTAAGTGTCAAACGATATATCTTTTTATCCTAAATGTCAAATGATATATCTTTTTGTTGAACGTTGTCGTTTTCTGCTATATTAGATGTACTCAGTGAACCAATGTGGGTCTATCCCCCATGAGAGAGATAATCTTCTGATGTAATCTTTTCTAATTTTTTAATAAAATTTGTTAATTTCTAAAAAAAAAAAGGATACGTGGGGCTACACATTTGTGAGGAAATCAGGACAGTTGTCGTTTGCCTAAACCCTAAGACTGGTTGAGTCACCTTCAAGCGCCTCCTGCTTGCCTAATCAAAACAGGTGAGATTTCAACCATCCAATCCAATGGAAGAGAGTCATGCTCTTCTCCCTCTTTTCTTCTAGTTCTACTTCTTCGTCCTCAATTTTCGTTTTGTCTCTCTCATCTAAACTTTCCCTGCGTAAAACTTTCACAAAAGCACTCGCCTATCTTTCTCGACCAACAACTATGTCCCTAAACTTACAGTCTCATGCCTTTGCAGGTAACCCTCTCCGGTCCAGAGCCCCCAAACCCACCGACCCATTATCGCCAACCTTAGCTCTTGAAACCCTCAAGAGTCAACTCCTTGAAAGCACTACCCATCTGTCTTCTCTCAATTTCAAGGTTTTGCCTTTCAGAAAGGGCAGACCTCTGGCCTCTTCAAGCAGTGATGATGGTGTGGAACCAAACTGGAATCTGGGTTGGATAAGTTTGACCGATTGCAAAAAACTCTTGGCGAGTTCGGGGTTTGAGTTGAGCGAAAAGAGCATGGTTTATTTGGGTGCAGGACCTATGGAGGATCTGGTTTACTGGGCCATTGATGTTTCTGATGCAGGTGGTTTGATCGCTGAATTGGGTGGCAAAAGGTTATGTTTTGTTGAGTTAAGGACCCTCATGGTTGCCACTGATTGGGCTGATGAGCATTTGATGGGTAATTTGGCTATTGCTGGTCACGTGAGTCATTTTGGCTTTCAAATAGTCCTTGTTGGTTCATTTGGCAATGGTGACTGGCACGTTGCTTTGTGGTTCGATTCGATCAATGTTTTGACATCTTAATTGTCAGTTTAAATAGTACGAGATGAGAATAATTATTTTTGCTTAGCTTATGGCCCTAGCAGCTAGCATAAATATTCTTGGATTAAGGGTTTCTATTAAATGTAGCAAATTACTGAAAAACTATCATCAACTTGTGTTCTTTCAAATTGAGAGGTAAAGGATGAATAGTTTTAGAAATGAAGTTTTTAATTGCCCAAATATGCCCTCCAGGTTATTGGCCAAAACTGAGAGGTTCATGTTTCTTAACAAGGAACTGCTTTAGCTATTTGCTTCTACCCAGATATGGTTCTGCTTTATGGTGTTTGCTAGTCTTTCTTAATTTCTCTTTCTCTCTTCTTGGCTGGCTCTTGAGGTTTTCTTTCTTTCAGAGCTTTACTTTCTACGACTTTTTCCCCCTCACGGCTTTCTGCGGCTCAGTTTTTTTTTTTTTCCTAGATGAGTCTTGTAGTTTCAGGTTATGAATTTTCTGTGGAACTTGGTTTACTAAGCATTACATTAATTTGATTTAGTTTTTATATTGTTAGGCCAGGGCATTGTTGGAATGGCATAATATTTCACGTTTCTGTGGTCATTGTGGAGATAAAACCGTTCCCATGGAAGCTGGAAGAAGGAAACAATGCTCGAATCAACTGTGTGGGAAGAAGATCTACCCTCGAGTTGATCCGGTATCTATTTCAAATATCTCTCCGCTTCTAGGTTATGGAATTTGGATATGGCCACATATTGTTATTAAGTGCACCGTGTGGCACCATATGTTCTTATTGTAGGTTGTCATCATGCTGGTTATTGATAGAGAAAATGATCGTGCCCTTTTGAGCCGACAGTCAAGGTTTGTACCTCGAATGTGGAGTTGCTTGGCTGGTTTTATAGAGGTAAATAAGTCATCCTGCCATAACTCTCCCAACTTTTTCTCTCGTCTTTTAGGTTAGGCTAGTCTAGTATGCTACTCATAAGCTTTATATATGTGTATGCTCCATATAAAAACATATGATTCACTGTTATTTTATTTCTTGTTCTCTCTCTATTTTCTTAAATGCTCCTTAGCCTGGAGAAAGCTTAGAAGAGGCAGTGAGGAGAGAAACATGGGAAGAGACTGGGATTGAAGTGGGGGAAGTTGTCTACCATAGTTCCCAGCCATGGCCTGGTACAAAGTTTTGGCTAATTCTGTGTTATGTTGTGCTAATTCTTTGCTTGTATTACTGATATGGTTTTTATAGGGATGAATTGGTATATATTACTAGCTAAGAAACTTCCTTCTCATTTTGATTTTCCTTATTGGGACAAAAATAGACAAATAAATGCGGTTAGTTACACCAAGATCCCCAGTTGTTTTGCTATCTTTTTCTGAAACCCCAGTGCTGTTTAAATTAGCCTTAAAGTTCCACGTGATTTGTTTATTAGGAAAACAAGACTTTCTATACATATTATATCAGTGATTGAAAATTCATTTCACATGTTATTTTAAAGCATTTATGTCTAGTAACTTGAAGTTGTGATATTATACAGTGAAATAATAACAAGAGTCTGTTTTGTTAACGAACAAACTGCAGGGACATGTAAAAGTTTAATTTGAACCAAAATGGGGTTATTAGAAGAAAAAAAATACCACAGATCTTGGCGTAGTTTATCTATTAAACATCTTATGAGACTGTATCATTACCTTTCTAGGATATGGAAACTCAAGCAGTAATACCGTTGTCATTATGCTACCATCTGTTGATTTTTTTCAAAGATTTTTCAGGCCATTACTTCAATCAATTTTTATGGAAATTATCTCTTCAATGCAGAAAATATTTTTTTAGCATTTTCATATGATACTGTTGTACATTAAGTTTTCACTTACCATTCATCCATTCCACAATAGTCATGTAATTAACACTCTATGAGATTCTCCACTTTCTGCTATTACATTTCTTATAGTTTGTGCTAAAAGAGCCTTTTTTAGAATGAAAATCTAGAGTTGCTGCTTGTCCCTCATCACCCAAATAGACATTTTATTCACGTATCTCCAAAGTTGTTTCTGAAAGTGTTGTATTAATCTCAAGACGTTGAATTACTTATTATCTCGTACTGGATTGAATGATAAGCTACCATCACTGATAGGAAAGGATGGTGTTCACTCCTGCTTTCCTGTGTAGTGGCATTTCCTAAGCTCAAGAGTCCTACACTTCTATCATAAAATAGATGTTTGACTCAGGAGCTAAAATTATTTAAGAGTAGCACTGTATTCAGGCCTTAATGTGTGATGAACCTAATTGTGGAGTTCGTTTTCTGCAACAAACAAAATCTTCTTTATCTGTTGATGATTGGATGTGCCCTTTATTTTTTTCTGCGAATTTCAACCTGGTAGCGACTCTTCAGTTCATCTGTTGACTGCGCTGCCAACTCTGAACCTGTTTTGGTTTCCTTTCAGTTGGCCCAGCTAGCGTGCCATGTCAATTGATGGTGGGTTTTTTTGCCTACGCAAAATCATATGAAATAAATGTAGACAAGGAAGAGCTGGAAGGTACTTCTAAACTTAAAAGTTTGTTTCTTTCCCCTTTTCCCTTGTTTATTAGTGGAATTTGAGTTTGATGTAGGACAAGTCTTAGATTAGATATTCCGCGGAAGGAAAAGCAGAAATGAAGAGGGAAACAGAGATTTACATAGAGAATTTGGGAGAGTGAGATTCAGATCAAAGAAGAAAGTAATTAACTGGAGGATTCGATATTTTAGAGGAGAAGAACTTCAGTATCTATTAATCATTAGTAAGAAATCTGTTTTAGATTGAACTTAACCTCCTCTTCTTATGATAGGATAGACTAATTTCTAGTGCGGTTAGTACATAGAATTGAAAATGATATAGGAGTGAAACTAAGCTCAATAGTTAGGAACTGTTCTTGAAGAAGGGTTAACAACTTTGAAACCTGAATAATAGTCTAACGACTTTCAGTCCAAAGTAATCCAAATCGAAATTTATTTCCAAGTCTAATAGAATCATTGTATGCTCCTGCATCAGTCTTATACTGCACTTCTTTTAGTTTAACTGTTATGACCTTCTTCCCCTCCGTGCCTTTTTGATTACCATCCCAAGGCATGAAAATGTGTGTGGGGATTTGGAGGAATATTTTCGTGAGTTGAATGATAGTGAGATAGACCGTTATCTTCTTTGACTAGACAACAAATTTTAGTTCATGCTTTGTGCGGATAACAGAACACTAAGAGAACGTATGAAGTGATAAATAGAGATAGCAATTAGGTTATGTTAATATTTGTTGGTGAAATTTTTTTCTTGAAATCAAAAAATTGAGTACATGCTTTTACTTTTGATGGGTATTATAGGTTAGGGTTCAAGAACAAGCAAACTTGTGTACTTTGCTAAAACCGAGGGGGAGCCCTCCTGGTTGTTATTTAGCTCAGAAAACTTGGTCATGCTGTAACATTATTAACCTTTTTGACAGAAACTTAGAATTTTATCTATTTTTAGATTCCTAGTGTTATCTTTTAAATTCATTCTTAAAAGTGGGCAATTTATAATTAATGTAGTTGACTGAAATGTTTTCAATGCAATAAAAGAGAGTTTCTTTCTTTTCTTTATTTGCATAATGTACGTGAAGTTCTAGTGTAGAGTAACGACTAAAGAAAATTACACTGAAAAATAATTCATAATTTCTTAATAAACAATTAAAATAATATGTGATCTAATTACAATACTAAAGTTGTACTGAATATTTGTATGTACATTGAGATATATATAGTAAAAAAACGTTTCAACAATAGCCTGTTTTATGAGTTTATGATTCGAATTATTTGCTTGGTAGGTGCAGTTTTGATGGATAAATCTTCAGCATGATAGCATGCTGCTGCTGGACCATCGAAGTAGCTTTCAGTTTTATGGTGTGTTATTTGGAATTGATAGGTGTATGCTAGTAGAGTAGGTTTTTGCACATATACGTATGGTAGGAGTTGGATTTAATCTTATTATGTCAAATAGAAACAGATTTTGGCATGATTCTTGTAACAAAGAATTTGCTTTGCGTAGATGCTCAGTGGCATGGTAGAGAAGAAGTTAAAAACGCATTGATGGCTGCGGAATACAAGAAGGCGCAAAGGACAGCAGCCACTAAAGTAGAGCAAATGTGTCAGGGTGTAGAGAAAGGACAGAATTTATCAGGGGATTTCAACGTTGAGAGTGGCGAACTGGCTCCTATGTTTGTCCCTGGGCCCTTTGCCATTGCTCACCACCTAATTTCTTCTTGGGCTGATCAAGGCTCATCCATTGGGCTCAAACAATCTTTTTCAAATTTGTAGCTAGCCCAACCGTTGAACCTTTTTCCTTTTTTTTTTTTGAATACAAAGGAAAAAGAAAACAAACTCAAAACAAGCTAGCTAGCACATGGATCGGCGATAAAGTGCCCCGTGCTGATCTCTGTGGAGGAGCTTCCTGAGCAGAAGCGGAGGATCCTGAAGGATTTGGAGCCCCGGGCTAATGACTGTTGCAAGGCCGGCCAGACTATCAGCGCACTGATTCTCCTTTCGGTGGACGTGCTGGAGTTGTACTTCCCAGTCTTGGTCGAGTAATCGTCTAGTACCTGCCAACAAAGAAGGCTCATCAGGGTAATCTGTAATAGAAGAGGAAAGGATGTTAATTACCTCGAGGGAGTTCACTTCGACGATGGCCCGTTTATAGCTAGAGTCTAGAACCTTTTTCTTTTTATTTAATTGGTTTGTTTTTCATCTCCTTGGGCCTAGCCTAGATTCAAAGCCTCATATATCGGTTTTCTCCATTAAGAGGGTAGTTATTCTCGTTTTCGTTTGTCACCCTGTTTTTGAGATAATTCATCCATCCATTCAATGTTAATGGATAGATGGATAATCTTAGGCACAGGGTGGCACGAGGAAACGGGCATAAGAGAATTGATCTCGCCATTTTGTAGCATCACGCCCTAGGATTACTAGTGTAATAACAACTGTTCAACTCAATTAAATAAAATTATTAAAAAATTAACTCCAAATCCAACTTTATCATCATAAATTTTTACTTGGTATGATACAAATTTCTCTTTATAAAACATATCCATATTACCTTCAATCCATTCAAACCAGTGAACTCTTGCACCAAAGAATCTTCAATACTATCTTTTGTTAATAGATTCTTCTTGCATACGAGAAAGTAATGGCCAATTCTTCAATTCACTTAATCATATTAATAAGTTAAAAGACACAATATACTTGTCATCGATAACAAATAATTTTAATATCTGATTTCAATCAAAAAAATTAATTCAATTCAGTCATCCTTATATGGTATAAAAATGATTACGTTACCTCAACACAATGTACATCACATTTAAAGTCAAAATGAAAGTTGTAAATATTTGATATATTGAGAACAATCAAACCTCTCAACATCAGACGCATAAAGTTAAGCTTATACAACACATCCACTCGCCATTCATTACTGGTCATTGACTTGAAGCAATTGTCAATCAAGCCATTAATCTTACGAATTCAATAATTGATGTAGTAATTCTATATGCTTATGTAACATATCCAATACCTATTTCAAATATTCCAAGAACAAAACAGTCTTATAAGCAACAATCTAACAAAGTGATTACGAATTCACAATCCAATAAGTACACTATAACAATCCATATTTCAAACACAAAAGTAATTTAATAAAACTTTAGTACCATATTTTTCCACCAACACACATTTGAAGGCCCTATTAAGTTAAAGAGTTATAATAAGTCAAAAGTTAACTACAGACACATTATGTTTAGAGGCTGTAATACCCATATGACACAAATCACACTCTTTCAGTGACGTTCTTGCTAAAACCTGAATCATATGTTATTGGTCCTTCATAGCACTCAAAAAGAGAAGAATGAATTGAGTAGATGTTGATATTATACATTTTATGAAATGTTATTAAACACCCAGTATTCTATATGAGTATAATGTTCAAAGACTACGAATTTAATCAAGTGACGCATAATGAATGGATATAACAATATGCCACTAAAATTAATTAGTATAACTAAACTCAAGTATAACTTTTTTTAAAAAAGTGTAGGGAAATTAGATGACAATACTGATGTATAATTGTTTGACCAACAACTGTTATCTTTGATCTAATCTCTAGTTTCTACTTAAGAATTCACTATTATATTTTTAATAGACGAAGACGAACCTTTTATATAATATATTTTTGTCATAAGTAACTAAAAGTTCACTTAAAGAAAATGAATCGAACACATTTTATATAACAAAAGAAAACATAATAATCTTGAAAAGAATGTGAAGACAATCATAATTATTAACACAAATATTGTTTGAAACTTGGTATATGACTTTACTAAGCCAAAAACAACAACAACAAAGGCATTCCTATTCTCTTCAAGTCCATCCGATCAATATAATAAAGTTTAACGTAGCAATTAATTACACAATCTTAAGATATAAAAAAAGACAATAATTATGCCACACCAATATATAATTATTTAAGATATAAGGAATATATGAACACTTATGATTCAAAGTGGTTCGATCTTCCTTGACCTATGTCTACTCCTCAAGTTTCATTTAGGAATTGATCCAATGGCTCCCTTTTGGTAGATGAAGGGTAAAGAGTTACAACTTCAATTTTTCATGACTTAATACAAACCTTGCAAGTTTTGAGTGTCTCTTTATCACACTCCTAAGCCTCTTAATATACAAGATATTTCAAGAAGTATACAGCTTATATTACCTCAAAACTTTCTTTCATTAAAAAAAGTCACTAGTAACTTAAAGCTTTGATCCATATAGGACTTGAATTTCTTTCTTTATTTATTTCTTTTAAGTTGTTTGGCTTCAATAAACCTTTACTGTAAGTTTTCTTAATCACACGGTAGTTCCTAAGATCAATCCCTTCCTTATTAGGTAAAATATGACCATATGGACATAAGTTCCATTGTCATCATAGCTTGTTTTCTAGTCGACCAATCCAATTTGGTTGGCTAGTGTCTTATAGAGATTCATAGCCTTCTCTCTTAACATTTTAATGCTCTTGATTCACCATATTATGACATCCATAAAGTAAGTTATGAATAAAATACTCTACAATATCATTCTCTTATATTATCTTTTAGGCTTGGCGATGGGTTGGGTCAAGCTCAGGCTAGCCTGAAGCCTAATCGGGTTCAATTAAATATATATACATTTAATTTCTAAAATTTAAATATTACATTATTTCTCTTAAAAATTTCAGGCTTTAGTCAGTGTAGCTTAAGCTCGGTCTGAAGTGAAGTCAACTTGGTTCATGTTCACTTAATTAAATCTTGGTCGAGCTGGACAATTTTTGCTAAGCCTATTGCCTTCCTAACTTGCTTTGAGATTTTTTAGTAACATTGAAATCAAAGGTTTGATTCACCTTTTGGAGATTATTGAACATCAACTTCAACTTTTAAGTTATCTCTTTCAAGATTTTTCATCCTATCTAATTTTTTAAGTATCAATTTCAAAGCTTTCCTCAAGCTTTATCTTACATTATTGCTTTTATTATTACTTATGATCACTTTAAAAAATTCATTGGACAAGTTTAATTACTTACAATCTTTTTTTTAAACTAAACTTATCAAAATGTTTAGTCTCTCATTAATTATTTTGACTAATCAACATAAATTATATAAAAACTAAATTTAAGGCTAAGTACACTGGACCCTTATGTGATTTAGGCTTTTCAATATACTCCATAACTTTTGAAAACTATCAATGACCTCCTATTGTTTTAGTCTTCTACCACCTAGCCTCCCTACCTACCATGAACTTTCATTAGAAAACCTAACCAAAAAAATAAAAATGGTGTCATTTTTCATTATACAGCAATATATGTGGCACATAAGTGTCACATAATGAATAAAATCGTATGGGTTATCTAACTCACACGAGATCTTACTTCTATGTAATTTTTTTATTGTAATCTATATGACACTACATGAACAATTGTTAACTGGAGACATTTATTCATTAGAGACAAAAACTTGTCGCATGAAAATTTGGTAACCGATTGAAGATTACACAACCACTAGAATTGCATGTCAAGAAATTGTTGTAGGAATCTATATCATGTTTTGTTAATAATTCGTCATTGTAAACAAATTTTGCATGACTAAAGCTTACACAACCATATGAAAAATTAGTAATTGACTGAAGATTACATAACTAATGGAAAGAAAGTTTTGGTCATTTTTTTTGGAAAAATTTTCTTATAGACAAGTTTACAATTGGGTGATTTTGGTAATATATGTTTTTGGATTATTAGGGATTAAATTTGACCAAGGCTTGATTTTGATAAATTTAATTAGGGCCCCAATTTTAGTAATTTGTTTAGGGCATAAAATACATTCCAATTCTTCATTTTGTACACATCACTTACTATGACATTTTTTCATTTTGGTTCTTCAGTCTACTTCCCAATTATGGTTTTTCATTTTAGGAATTTGAATATTTACACATCACTTATAATGCTTACTTGTCATGTTAACTTCATGGTTTACATTTCACCATTATGACTTTTCTAAGCTTTGCTTCAATTAATGATGTGGTCATGCAATTGAGGCTTTAACTTTTAAAGGACAAACTTTTGGATTCAGTAAAGTTGTATTAGAGTTAAAGGAATTTTAGGATTGTAATCCTTAGTTTTAATTATTATAAATTTTTTTCCAAAATATGGCATAGTCACCATCACAATTAACTTTATCTTACATGATCACATTGAGACAATTCCTAGCGCTTGATAGTTTTCTTTTGTGGTGTTAATGCTCTATTGTATTTTTTTCATTTAGCTATATGCACTCTAATGGTTGAACCTAATTATGTACAACATTATATAGAATCATGCATAATGACTCCATAGATAATACAGAATTTGGTTAGGAGCAATTAGGACATAGAGGTTACTCGTCTAATTAGTTGTGCATCACTAAGTAGATTCATGCTTAATATATTTGGACCTATATAAGTGTTGGACCCTGTTTCACTTTAAACCTTAATTATTATTTGTTTAATGATTTATTCATGCTTGATTATGTGTTTAATTATTTATGTTAGAATTGGGTTATTAATTTAGTAGGCTTGAATAAAGAATGAACTTAGTTTGAAAGATGG
>JAOSBK010000204.1:13718560-13731833 GCA_027568895.1 Erythroxylum shatona
CAAGCAAATCTAACTACAAAGCAATAAACCCCAACTCGGCTGTTCATAACAAAGTAGTTAAACGTGACAATGTAAACTACTAATCCAAACAAAACATTAAATGTCCAACATTTAATTAAGCTAAAATCAAGTAGCTTCACTACAAATTACGAATCCTAAACTTAGGCATTCATACATCATAGCTAAACTACAGATTAAGCTACTCCCCTTTTAAGCTCGGTGAACTCCAGTCGTCACTACATCTTCAAGAGGAAAGAAATGCCAAGCCACGCATAGCAACCGGAAGCCTCACAACTCGCAACGACTCCAAGATATCCATGGTGGACGGCAACGGTAAAAATAGAAGATAAAAACTAATGCAGAAGTTGTCCCCAGGGAACCCCGAAGGGAACCCTGGGGAAGGTGGGTGTCGCGAATGCTCCTGGTGCTTCTCTCCTAGCTCGTCGGTCTCTTCTCTCTCCGAGTGTCGATTGCCAAAAAAAGATCCCCCGTTCTAACCTAATTCGGCAATATTTAAAGGATGGTTCACGGGCCGGGTCGGTACAGTGAGTGATCTTTCCATTTAAAGTCCGAATACCCGTCTGCACGTCGCGACGTGCGAATTAATTCTCGTCGCGACGTGTGCTCTGGCTTGCTCGTCGCGACGTGTTGAATTGTTGACGTCGCGACGTACGATCGTGTGTTGATGCGCCGCGACGTGGGAATTACATTTCGCCGCGGCGAGGCGATTACTTCACGCCGCGACGTGCCTTTAGGACTTCACGCCGTGTTGACTCTTCTGATCCTTTTTGACTCCTTTTTCCCCTACAATATAAAATAACAATTTGCAGTATCAATTGTACTTAGAAAAATTATAATGTAATTAATGTCAATTTGCACAATTTTACTAACAAATTGCACAAAACATAAGCTCATCGTAAGGGACTAATTTAAACATAAAAATCATGAATTAAGAGTCAAAAAGTACATTAACAACCATGAAAGTGTAGCCAATTTATATGATAAACTTGGGCTCAATCAGGTGGTCACCCCACAATTATCAGAATACGTCATGGATGTTGGTTAAGATTCCAAACCTACCATAATCAATGGCATACCACAATCCTTTTGAAAATACTATCCTCTCCTTCTATTATGTTTTGTGGCTATAATAACAAATGTCTAACTCCTACAAACAAACGACAAAACAAAATCAAGATAAAGAGCTCTAAGAATAAATAAATAAACATAAAAAGACAATAATGGATATATTAATAGAATCTTAGGTTTCCTAGTATCCTAGTCCCTAAAATTGACAGTAAAAAATTGGTTAAATTTAATTTTTATACCATAAGTGCACGGTATAGCGTTAGCTAGCACTAGTATGTACAAGTCAATCCTTTGAGGATTATGAGTATTAGTAATAACTCTTTTCCAATTATAAGACTGATAATTAAGATGATATTGATGAATTAAATTTAACATAAAAAAAATAAACTAATAGTATGAAAACACAATATAATAAATTAGAATAGAAAAGAGTAAAAATCCATCCAATAAAATAATGGTACTTGGAATTCGAATCCCTTAAGACTTCTTATGTAGTCATGATTTCACTAATCAATTTAATATAAAGTTCATTGGACTATAAAAATTCTTCAATTATGCTAATGTCTTTCTCAAGAATATTAACACCCAGGCCCATACTATTTAATTGAATTATTTTTCTAATTAAAACCTCTAGAATTGTATACATCGATTTGAGTTTCACTATTAAGTTTGACCTTAATTTAGAGGATTTATGTGAACCTATCTTTAAGTTTTCATGCAACTCCTTTCAATTATGTTAGATTTATTCATATTTTAGATTTCTCAGTCTCAATTGCATGAAATCATATATGAATCAACATATTAGCAATATTAATTTAAGAATAAATCAAAACACGAAATTGAATCTCAATAATACTAAAGAATAAATTAAATTAAATTCACTACAAGGTTCAATCAATCTATATATCCAAAAAAATTGTTTATAATTATAGAATACAAAACACGAAAACTAAATAAAAAGTTAAAAATCAAGAATGATATAATTGAAATCTCTAAAACTTCACTTTAGATTAATGAAAATCTACTCCAAAGGGGTTTCATTAGTTTTTTTCGTGCTCAGTGCCATTTTAGGATTTGCCTTTGTGTTTCTAGAGCCTTCCCTGTCTTTTGTCACTAAGTCTTATCATTTAAAATTCAAATTTTGTATTTTGGGAGATATATGCATATATTGATGGTCGTGTTCTTCAAGTAGACATATAACACTATTTAAAGCTAACACATGCATAAACACAAGGGTGTTCAACATGTGCATGTTCCCAGTCAATTCAAGCATGTTTCATAGAAAACACTTAACATGCCTCTAAACTCTCTAATACGACCATGTACACTATCATATACTTAATCAAAATAGCTTTAAGCTGCTACAAACATCTTAGAATTCATTCCTTTTTGCTCCAAGTAAGTGAATTAGACCTAAAAAATTTGAACAACTTAAGTACATAAATCAATACAAATACTAAAACAAATAAGCAGAATACATTACTTATGAGACTAAAATATGACTAAATTACTAATTATCAATAAGTAGCTTCCCTTTCATGTGTTTAATGTTGCTTTCCTTAGGTTATTTTTCACCCTTACTAGAGGTGATCATCTCCATTAAAGATAAAATATTCACTAGTAGCAAATATCACCTGTAACATCCCGTTATCCATATTAAGTCTAAAATTGTAAATGTGAGAGATTACGGAGAAATTAGGAAACACATTTCATGCTCATGCATTTCATAATATGCACATACATGTGAATAGTAAATTTTGCACACATCAAAATGATTGTACATGCATTCATTGACAATTTCCATGTGTAATTGATCTATAGATGTGATTTTATTGAGAATTGTGGATAGATTGTATTGAAAAGTGATTTGGAGGGTAAATTTGTTGATTTAGATTTTTTGGTAAATTTTTGGATAATTTCTGTAAATTTTGGATAATTTTTGGACTAGGAAAAACGTCAAGTGGCAAAACTATTAATAATTGGTATTAGAAAATATTGTCCTATGGCAATGGAAATTTCGATAAGTGGCTTTAGGATTTATTCACGAGTGCCAGTGAAAATTGAAAGGCAATTAGATTAGAAATTGTAGATAAAATGGACTGGTTATTATAGTAGATCAAATGGAACAATGAGAAAGTGACATGTGGCAAGTGATATGTGTCACTTGCCATATCACTTGCCACACCACTTATGGAATCACTTTTTTATAAAGTAGTGAAAGACCATCTTTTGGTCTTTCACTTGCTAAAAACGCACTTGCCTATATTTTCATCTTCTTCATTCCTTTATCTTTTCCATTCTTCTTCTTCACTCACGATGCTTTCTTCTCCAAGCCACAAGGTTGAATCTTTTTTCCCCATCACTAGCCACTTAAATACTTTGCTATCTCCACCTTGCTACTAAAGACCTAACCTATTCCTCCACGAACGTTGATGATCGTGTATGTGGGAGGAGCTAGGGTTTCATTGTGATTTGAAGATCTTGAAACTAAATCAAGTAAGTTAAATTTTGTCCTTCATGTGTTGTTTTAAATGAAGCATATATGATAATAGTTCAGTGGTAAATGATCATGACAAAGGAGTTGAGTATATGCTAGAATGTTGGTGAAGAAATAAACGTATACATATTGATGTTTTGTTTCACATAAATGCTAAATAATGGATTAGGAATTATTTTATGTATGTTTTGGATTTGAAATGGAGTTGAGAATGAGGAGTAAATGAAGTAGAAAAGGTGATCTTAGTATAAGATGTGATTGGGAAAAATCTGAACTGAAATTATTGAAAAACTAGGTTTGTGTTTGTGTAATTTCACCGTAGCAAACAGGATTTCGCCGCGGTAAACTTTTGAAAATTCTCCGCAGCGAACTTGAAGGTTAGGAGGATTTCATCGCAATAAATTTGTGAAAATGTTGCAAGAAATCCTCTCTGGAGGAGTTCACCATGGCGAACTTTTCTTTACACTGAATATAGTTCAATATTTTGAGAATATATTTTTCTATAGTTATCCAAATAGACTGATTCTTAATTTGAAGTAAACTAGAGACATAGGGATAAAAATGATCTGAAGAAATCAAATTCTGAATCAGACTTTAAGAATTTGAAATTCTTGTTGGAAGTTGAGTATAGGGTACTGTCTCAGAATAAAAACAGTACGAAAATATTTAGGGTATAACTTTCACATTATTGACCAAATTGGGTGATTTTTGTGCCAATGGAAAGATAAGACATAGAGTAACACTTTTCTAGAAGAGAGTTTGACCAAATTATATTAGTTTCACCTTCTGATTGAACATGAATAGTAGACCTAAAAGTGTGTCATGGAAAAATCTGAAGTGATTCAATGAGAATGAAATGTGATTTTAACGATTTTAGTGAGGCATAAATACAAGTATAAATTATACTTAGATGAGTTTTGATATGGGAATGATTTTGTAATGAAATTAAAGGAAAGATACTTGGAATTGTTATAAACATACATTGTCCATAATTCCTTTCATACATTTGCATTATTGAACAATTATAATTGTGCATATTGTGATATATGTGTATGTTGTTTGATATAGAGGAGTAACTAGAACGTCAACCTCTAGACGTTGCCGGAACTTCCAGGCATTAGCTTCGGTAGTAACTAGTGAGTAGACCTAGATGGTCTCATTTCATTGCTTGTTTTGTTTGAATTTTTGTATTGATTGACTATTGGATGCTCATATAAATTTGGTTGCTTGTGTTGAATTCCGGACAGAAGGTCCGATGATTGTGAAATGTGAATGAGATATTGACGTGCTGCTTGAATGTGAATATGACGAACTATGTGCTTCATTGATATGATTGATAGAAAATGTGAGATGCATTCCATACATGAATGCATTATCAGATAATGGGAGTTGTGACCAGGATAGCCACCGATCAGAGCTTAAAGCTCAAAGTGTGAAAAGAGCCTCGAGCTCAGAAAATGATTAAGAGCCTCAGGCTCAACATTTAATGAGCCCTATATGAGACAGTTATCAATGAGCCTTATATGGGACAGTTAAGGTACTCGGTCACAACAAAGTAATAAATGGAAAGTGGGTCTTATGCATACTGCACATGCATTATATGAATGATTAAAGTGCATTAATTGTGAAATGGAAATGTTGTGAATGTGAACTATGTGTTATGTGACTGGGTGAGCCATCGATGATGGTCACTCACTGAATTCGCAAAACTCACCCAAAATTTGAAAATATTTTTTAGGATCAGAAGAATACCTGGTAAGGCAAATGGGAGTATGCCTACAGCATGCAAGTAAGGGATAGAGGTCGGGATCAATTCGCGTCTGCATTTTTATTTCTTTTTTATGTCAAATTGTGCTTTTTATAATGATTGTATCATGTGTATGTAAATAATTCTGTTCTGTAATAACTTTCCGTATTAGAGATGATTGTAAATGATTTTGCAATGTAATGAATTTATGACTATAAGTATTCTATATTTGTAATGGGCCCAAATGGCTATTGAAATTCTGATGATTGTATTACTGTTATTGAAAAAGTTTTTGATTAAAATGGGTCGTTTCGATTATTGATTTCTACATACGTGTGTGCAAATTTTGAAAATTTTGTACTGAGTTTCAAGTGTTTGACTGACTGAGTGTGCTAACACGCCACCCTCGCGAGGTACAGACTCGGATATCACGCAAGATGTCGGGTACATGTCTTGCGGGAGTGGGATGCTACATAGGGTGTTACATCACCATTAGTAAAGCCTCACTATCAAGAGAGGCATCTCCCGAAACTGATTCCTGCACCCCAAAAACACACACATTCAAATCAAACTAAAACGATACGTCATCAAATTCCCAAAAACACAATTTTAAGTCTAAAAGATTAATCCCAATATCCAAAACCAAAGTAAGTTTTTTGTGTTTTCAAAAATTGCAAAACAAGGGAGGCATGGAATTGATTTTAAGGAAACCAAAACACAAAGGTTACAAGCGTGTAATTTTATTGAAATTCCAAATGAAATGAATAAACATAACGAGGTTTTCAACCAACGATTTTCTAGAAACTTAAAGCTAGGAGGATGTGCATAATTTTTTATCTTCATTATTAAAAAGCAAATTTGTAAACTATTTATGCTTAAATCAATATTACAAAAATCCATAAAACAATAATTTTAATCCTTAAAACTTAACAAATCAATAGCAATCAAGTAATTTTAATCAAATTAAACAATTAGAGGACGCTTTGATAAAATTATTGAAAAATAAGTCATGATAAAATCATGGCAGTAATAGAAATTTTTTTTTTACAATTTCTCAATGGAGTTTCTTCAATTGAATAACTTGGAAAACAATAACCATAAATTAAAGAGTTAAAAACATATCTTATTTGGAATCTTTTAAAAAAAAGTTTCAAACTGTTATCATCAAATTTTTATGTGTACAACCATTAACAGTATTTATAGAGAAGCTAAAAAGAAGTCAAACTTATTTTACAGGAGAAAAAAAAGAATTTAGCTCCCTGATATCTTTTCCCTTCTATAGAAAAAGATTCTGGAAGTTCTTTCCAATTAAAATTGAACTTCTAATATAATTAAAGTCTAATTATAATTTAATTTTAATAGATCAAATATCTCATAGTTTATATATGAATTTTCTTCACAATTAATTTAAATTAATTTTCTCTTTTAAACTGATCTCTATATGTGACGTATTAGGTTCTTAATATATTGGCAATGATGACAAATTATAGCTCTAATTCATAACTATAAATACCTAAATTAAATAACCTTTTTAATTTATTTTAATTCTCTAATTAGATAACTTTTTATCGTAGATTAAAATTGACATCTAATAACATATCATGATCATCTAAATATTTGAAAGTTATAAGTGATTTGATTAATTTAACCTATCCATGCATAATTATAATATATAATATATAATTTTGTCATTTTTATCATCTAATGTTCAAATTAGACATAGAATATGGAATTAATATATACCTTTTTTAAAAAATCCAATCATGTTCTTTATTACTACTTTGTAATTGATATTTGAATACACTTTTTTAAATATCAATTTACTATAACTAGATATTTATTTAAATTACTATTAATTAAAAATAGTAGAATATTCTCCTTAATTACTTTAGAGTGACAAATTCTTTATTGACTCACTCAATTATTTTCATAAAATTTATACTATATCCAAGTCCTACCAACTAGGTTATCCTAAATAGAGTAAGTCATAAGTAGAATCAAAACATATATAGTAATTATCATATGAGATATTGTAATAATCTTACGTCTAAGGATCAATTATATAATAATTATAGTGAAGAAATTCATAGATACAGGAATAGTATTTCATTTGGGATCTACACAATTAGGCCAATTTAGTGAACTATTTGTACAGAAATGGTGAAGGGACTTCTCTAATAAACACATTTATTTAAGTATTTTAATACTTTAATTTATCATATCAATTAATTTTTTACAAGGAAAAAACATAATATGTGCTAATTTTATCATTCCATCAATATACCATCTTGATGAAATTGTAACTAGGAATAATTTAGGAACAAAGCATAAATGCAAATTGAATATTATAATTAGATCTGTTTATAATTTCAATTGCACAGCAATTATTTTAAAAACCTTACGTTTAGTGTTAAAATATCGAAAATAATTAATAAAATATATAAAGATAAAGAGTGTCTATTAATTAAAATAATAAGATAATATATTCAGTTGCATCCAATAATTGACGGTAAGGGCATATGTAATAACACTAAAATGAAGCTTTAGACGATCTTAAAGAAGATTAGATCATAGGTTTATTAAGCAAAATTTTTGTTCAAGTTTTAATAATAGAAAACTAAAGGAGTTCTGATTCCAATATAAAAAGTACAAGGAGTTTTAATTCAAAAATAGAATTATAAGGTCTTGGGTAATATATTAAATCATAAGGTAATTAAACTTATCCAGACATAGGGTAGAAAATCTTGGAAGTTCAAACCTAACAGTATAAACTATCTTTGGCAAGTCATGGTAGTCTAAAAAAACCTGTATGATTTGTTACATAATTGCATAACCTACAATTCGTTACTGATATCTAGCTTTAGATACACAACGTAAACAGATCTTCCTGATTTAATTTGGTTTATTGGACTCAAGGGTATAAATGATTAGGTTTCAGAATGTTCTTCTTCGTCTCTAGCTATTTTCTAGTTTAATTTACCGACCAGGTTTCAGGGATACAACTGCTACATATATACAAAAATATGGAGAAAATAAAAATCATAGGTTAAATATATTGTACAGGAAAATAATAAGTGATTAATATCTTTCATCAAGTAAATAGAAGACAATTTCATACTGGAATTGATCTATTCATATAGACAGTGATACAGAGAGATTAATGGAGCGCAGCTAGTAATGCTGGTTACTCGATCTAAAGCTCTCTGTAAGGAGCGATAGCTATTAATTGATGCTGATTACTCAACCTAAAGCTCTCTGTACTCTGGTCTTAAAGATCAAAATGTAGGATTTGTCCATTGAGAAGTAAAGGAAACAACCAGTGGAGTGCGTTACGTATGACCCAAAGCTTGAGCCGACGATGCAATGCCAGGCAGGTCCATACACTTTATCAAACTCCTGCATGTGTAGTCAAGTTTGTCACAGAGTATTCACGTGGATACCCAAACCCAACCAAAGCAAATGAATATATATAACAGCATCTGTCGCACACATGCTTTCATATCCTATTTACTAACATATCTCATAAATAAATAAGCATGGCCGTTTTGGGCACATGGCCTGATTATGAGATGTGATTGTTATTATTGTATATAGACACAACATTTTGTAGGAATAAGGTTCTATTGAAATTTTCTCTGACATTCAACATTTTATCAGCAAATCTGTCCTTGTTACAAATAAATATATAATACCATTGTAGCCTGCTTGTCTATCAAATAAATCTTCAAACTATCACTCTTGTTTATGTTGGCCCTCGGTAATTCGAAAATCAAATGAAAAGCTATAAACATATAATTAATATAGCTATTTTTCCTCTTGAACCAAAAAAAAATTACAGTAATAATGACCTTCACTGGTTTTGACTTTTCAAAATCTACTCATACTTTAAATTGATACATAAAAGTTTATCAACTAATAATTTGTCAAGCAAGTTAATTTTGTTTGTGATCATGTCCATAAGAACAGAATAAAATTATTTTATAATGCTGAAACGAAAGGTAACTTTGTCTAGGGGAACTTACCTTCTTGATATTATAAGCGACGTTCCGAGAGCTGAACTTCTCCAAACTATCATAAGTTTTCCTTGCACACCTGAAGGCATGAACTTGCATGAATCCTGGCATGTCCGATACCAACACCTTCACCTGTAGAAATGACGTCACTGACTCCAAATTCGATTCTACATGGGACACCGACTTCCTCGCCTCCACCATCGCCATCTTTCCATCTAGTTCCTTCCTTTCCTCCTCCAATATGTCTTCCCTGTTCTTCAATTTTATGGTCGACAAAGAGTAAGATAGATGCTTATTTGGGTCCGAATTTGGCAAGTAACTTTTGATGCTGGACCTGTAGAACCTCATCAATGCTGATCTCTTAGGCTTCTCATGGGCAGCCATGTTTTAGGCTTCTTTCTAAAGTGGATGGATGTGAAGGCACAAGTACAATATATGAAAATAATGTATCAATTAATGTGGGATAGTGAACTGCTGGGAATCATCGCCACAAGGAAGACCCATTAAAATAATGGTTGATCTAGAAAGTTGGTGATCAGAATATTTATAGCAACAAACCATGTGTTATTGCCTGTGATCAAGGATAATAAAAGTTGTAAGTTGCTTGAGAAGGGAAGATGTACCTTTGTTGTCTTCAGCTAACCATTCTTGTGGTGCAAACTTAGCAGCGTTTTAAGGCATACATGTCTCCAACGAGCTCGCTTTAGTACAGCCGGCAGACATGGGACACACGACCCTACCCTCAACCCTCTACCGCCTATCTTGGGTTGGGTTGGGTTGGGTAATGGACAAAATAGTCGTTGTCTCTATTTGTAGTCCAGCCGTTTACTCATCAATTATAACTGTAAAAAACTTGATTAAACTACAAAGTTCAAAACATGTTTTTACAGTTTACTTAGCCACAAGGGCAAGTCAAGAATATATTATCGCCCTTTTCTTTATTTGTGCAATTAATGATATGCATATGGCCGAAAATTCATGTTGGATTAAAAAATGAATTAACTATTCTAAGGACTTACCATTTTATGAAGAAAAAATGCGTATTCACTATAATAATCTTAAATGGGACAATTATGCCTAATAATTAACAGAAAAATGGAAGAAAAACAACAAAAGAGGAATGTATATATTGTTTAGGACACTTCCAAATACTACGCACCTACTTGACCTATTTGTGAGGCATGTGCAAGTTGATTTGGAAATTTGTACTTACTTGTTTCTTTAATATCAGTATTTTAAAATGCTTATTTAAAATTTATAAAAACAAGCAAATTTTGATTTTTTTTTATTGACCATTATTGTTGTCAATATATCCACTGCTTATTGGGTCCATCCCTTCTGCCTTCTTTACTCTACACTCATCCTTCTACAACTCCATTTCAATTTAGCTCTATTGTTGTTCTCTTCTTCATCTTTTAATCTATTGTGCCTCAACTTATTACTATAAAACAGAATATTAGCTACATTTTTTTGTACCATCGCTAAATGTCCACATTTAATGACGATTTCCTAATTTGTCGCCAAAAGCCATGGTTTTGGCAACGTTATATTGTATTGTCACTAAACCAATTTCTTTAGCGACGATTTTCTAGAGTCATCATAAAAGACCCCATTTTTTACAACTTTAGTATTTCGTCGCTAAAGGTCAACTATTTGGTGATGATAGTTTCAAACGTCGCAAAAAACCGTAACTTTTTGCTACGAAATTGGTAATTAGTTGCCAAATGTTGACTTTTTGGACAAAATTTTGAAATCATCGCCAAAAGTTAATATCAAAGAATTTATAATTAATAATATTAAACTGACAATTTTTTAATGTTAAGTGTACTTAATAATCCTAAGGTTACTGATAATTGACATTTATATATGATTTTTTATTTTTTTCATTTCCCTTCTTTACAAATTTGTTTAAATATATAGTTAATGCATTAAAACTCTATAAATTATCCTTTTGGATATAAAAAGATATATATACCTAAAATTTAAATATAAATAAGATAAAAATATAACAAATTTAAGTTGACTACTGTTCTTAATTATTAATATTCATGAACAATAAAATAATAATACATATAAATGTTGGAATATGGTAAGCAATATAATATAATGATATATGGTAAATACTACAAGATGTTAATTAGAAGTTTGACAATTCATATAGAAAAAATAATAAATAAAGTTCTACGCTTAATATTCCATTAAAAAGGAAAATAAATAATTATTTTTTAAAATTTCAAGTGACATTAGAGTCGGTAGAAAATGTAAAGGCAGTTTTTAATGTCTGGATTCCTAAGAAGCTTCCTTGCACGTTCCAAGTCATCAATTGAAACAGTTAAAGATCGTCCCTCAGGGTCTGGTAAATTGACACTATCTTCTAATAACTTCTTTGCTTTAACTAAATTTGCAAAAATTACAATGAATGATATCCCAAATGTAGTATGCATAACGATATTAGATGAACAGCACATACTAAGCATTTCAGCTAATGACCAAATAGAATAAAACAATTAAAGCTAAATAAAATGGTATTAGAAAGTCAAAATTCGAACACATGCATACCCGATTGATAAACTCTATGATCGTCACAATGAACAGACATAGTTTTTTGAATCAACCACTATTCCGAAACAATCAGTTTCCCTAATCCTGTATGAACCATCAGGACATCACCACCAACTCCGTTTCCATCTACGTTCTCTTAAAGATTCGAGGAAGCTTAACACAACATATAGTATATACAATCAAATGTTCATATAATAACTTCATAACAAAAAATGAGATACTGATAATAAAGAAAGAGAGCTAGTTTGGATGATACTAAAAATCTTGAAGAAGAAGATCGGCCATAGAAGGCAAGGGGTAATTAGTGTTTGATGATGGAATTCGTTCTGCATTGATTTGTTCTTCATTAGGGACAACTTGTCACATTTCTCCTAGTGGAGCTCATTTCCACCATCAAGAACTAGTTGCCACATTGACATTCTGCGATGAACTAATATTAACAATTTTATTTTGAAAAGTCAATAGAAGAATTATTATTTAAATGTTCCAACATTTTGGCAATGTTAATTTTGTGATATATCAAATGAGACTACTTCATATAATAAGGTTGAGAATAATAAGTGCGTATGTACTATATTTAAGGGATTCATAAACATCCCTTACAGCTCCGAAATATGATTGTTTTTATATCCAAAAATAAAAGAAAACTTAATGTGAGTCCAATTTTATTCATATGAAGCAATTAACCATTCTCAATTAAGTTGAATATCATGGTTTTAATTTATACATTTGTTACCTATATATGTTTTGATACCTTACTAATATTTTTGGTGTTGATCATCTTTATTTTAATTGTTATGTCTAATCAGAGCCCCGTTAAATGTTGGAATAAAGTCCTTTTAATAGATATATTAGTAAAGTATAAGTGGTAGAGATTTTGTGTAAAAGCAACTGTATAGTTAATATATACATAAATAGTTAGAGATATAGCCTTAATTCTCTAACGGGCTTTTAATTAAACAGTTAGTAGGTTTCCTCAAACAAGCGAGGAAGGAGAAAAGGAAATGTCAACCCCATACACATTCAAAATAGAAACACATTCCACCATCTTGCAAACATAAACACAAATAAAAATGCATATACCATTAGCAAAACACAAAAACAACATAAACTCTATCATGTAACAGCTGATAATCATGTTTGGTAATCAGATGATTGAGTTGACTGATTGAACATAATCTGTTGGACCCCGAATGTTTCACAAAAGTTAGAACTATGTGAGGGAGAAATTTTGGCAAGTGGTCATGAGTAAAGAACAAATAAATGAAAGTTCTTGAACCAAGAATTTATAGACAAGAGTGAAGTAGGGAATGAGAGATGTGGATAGATTTATGATTTGCTATGGTGTTTTGGTGGATAAGAGAT
>JAOSBK010000204.1:13740446-13758973 GCA_027568895.1 Erythroxylum shatona
CTTTAGTTCTTGTTTTTCAACTCTATTTCAATCAACACATTCACTTTTGAATATTTCTTATTTTCACTCAAAAATCGGGGTCCAACAACTATAACAGTGATTGTTTTGAAGTTTGGAGACAGCATATGTAAAGGAATGTTTGAGATGTATATGTACAAGTACAGATCATAAAAGTTTGAGGAAATCACTGACTGGAGAAAATTGGATATGAGACCGAGAAGATTGATATAAATAATCAAAAATATAGAGTAAAGCATACTGATACTATAGAGATGTAAACTATAAAGCAAAGGATGAAATTTTTATAAGAGTATCACCTCCATTTGATTGACCATTCTGGTAGGAATTTCGGGGATGAAATTCTTTAAAGGAGGGGAGAATTGTTGGACCACGAGTGTTTCATAGAAGTTAGAACTATGTGAAGGAGAAATTTTGGCAAGTGTTCATGAGTAAAGAAAAAATAAATGAAAGTTTTTTAATCAAGAATTTATAAACAAGAGTGAAGTAGGGAATGAGAGATGTGGATAGATTTATGATTTGCTATGGTGTTTTATTGGATAAGAGATATTTCAAATAGAAGAAATTAAGGTGAAAGTTAGCAGAAAAATGAAAGCAATATTTGTGTAAGCCAAGTGATGGAGAATCAATATATATGTGTATGTTCTGTCATTGGTATCCATGATTAGTTATGGATTATAATTTTTTCTTTATGGAGAACATTGATTTGAAATGAAGTTGAGAGGAAGAATCATGTTTAAGCATGAAAGTTGAAAATCCAGAAAAGTAACAAAACATGAATAGGTTGATTATGAATTTTGGGTTTTGATGATTTCTTTGACTAGAATTGTATATTTTGGAGTATTATGAATTTATGGTAAATGATTTGATTGAAATGGAGTAGAAACTAGAAATAAAAGTCTGAAATGTTAGTTTTTGAAAATTTGAAGTCTGAAGTCTGAAAATTTTGGGAATGAATAGTAGTGAAGAGTTGGATTTTTAATCTGAAAGTTCTATGAATTTTCTGGGTTGATCTAGAGAGATTTTGATAAAATTGTCTTCATAAACGTTGTAAATGATCTTTCCAACTTTCCAATGATATGAAGTTTGTAAGTTTTGGATATCATAGTGGGAAGTTATAATCTTTACAAATTGTGATGTTGCATGGGATGTGTATGTGACAGTTATGGAAATTCGTGTATTAACTTCAAGGATATTTCTGGGTTGATGTGAGCTAATTTAGGCAAAATAGCCTTCTTAAGAGTTGTAGATCTTTCTTTTAGCTTTCCAACGATATAAAGTTTGTAAATTTTAGATATCAGAGTTGAGAAATAGGAGCATTACAAGTTGTAATGTTTGATTCATCTCAATATGACGTCAGCAATCGTCTCATGACATCAGCATCATCTTAGTTTGGCTAAAACATCTTTTGGTCTAAATTTGATCCTCTAGATGATAGAATTGGTCTTTAAGGTCTTCATCAGAGTTGTAGATCTTGAAGTCCTCTTTCTATTCATCTAAAGAACACCTGAATCCGAGTTTTGTACGGAAAGTTATACCCATTTTTTCAATTCGTCTCAGTATGATGTCAGCAATCATCTCATGACGTCAGCATCGTCTTAGTTTAGCCAGAACATCTTCTGGTCCAAGTTTGATCTCCTAGATGACAGAATTGGTCTTTAAAGTCCTCATGAGAGTTGTAGATCTTGAAGTACTCTTTCTATTCATCTAAAGAACACCTGAATCCGAGTTCTGTACAGAAAGTTATAACCATTTTTTCAATTTATCTCAGTATGACGTCAGCAATCATCTCATGACGTCAGCATCATCTTAGTTTGGTCAGAACATCTTCTGGTCCAAATTTGATCCTCTAGATGACATAATTGGTCTTTAAGGTCTTCATGAGAGTTGTATATCTTGAAGTCCTCTTTCTATTAATCCAAAGAACACCTAAATCCAAGTTTTGTACAAAAAGTTATAATTATTTTTCCAATTTGTCTCATTATGACATCAGCATCGCCTTAATTTGGCCAGAACATCTTCTGGTCCAAATTTGATAATCTAGATGACAGAATTGGTCTTTAAGGTCTTCATGAGAGTTGTAGACCTTGAAGTTCTCTTTCTATTCATCTAAAGAACACCTACATCCTAGTTTTGTACAAAAAGTTATAGCCGTTTTTCCAATTCGTCTCAGTATGACATCAACATTCGTCTCATAACGTCAGCATCGTCTTAGTTTGACCAGAACATCTTCTGGTCCAAATTTGATCCTCTAGATGACAGAATTGGTCTTTAAGGTCTTCATAAGAGTTGTGATAGTTAATGAGAAGGTAACAATGGGTTATTTTTATGATATCATGGAAAAGGCAAAAGAAGCAATTAAGGCAATATAAGAAATATGTCTTATTTTTATACAACTTATCTTGTAGTTATCAATGAAAGATATGAAAGGAAATTTTACTTTTTTATTTACAAATGGGGAATTTTTTTAATCCTAGTATCTATGTTAGACCAAATTTTACAAAAAAGTTAAAGTTGATTGGAGAATTTCATTAACTATCACAATAATTGTTGCACATAACATGATACAAGATCTCTTTTGCTTACAAATAGAAGCATACAAGGATGCATATGACGATTGTGAAGTGCAAATTGTAATCTATCATAGAGATAAACTTAATATAAGTATATATTTCTTAACTTTTCTTACTTGTTTGAAATTAATAATCAATTTACTTTGTTTATAAAATTACTTTTTTTGTTTACTGTTGTTTGGGGGGACCAATTCAGAAGCAGTGTTCCATAATCTTAGAGGTTTGAAATTTGAATTTTAAGTCAATGTATGAGTACAACTAAATGTCAACAGAATTGAAGAACGTTTGCAGTATTCTATTCTTACAAAAGAAATAGATTGGAACACAAAAAATTGAACAATTTGGTCTTTGTTTGATACAAATTAAATCTTCAAGAAAGATACTTTTCTAAAACATAAAACAAATTCATTAGCAAGCCTAAAAAAGGAAACAAGTGAGTTAATTACAAGGTAGTGATGTCAAAAGATACCACAAAATAAAGGATTTACACACTAACCTTTAAGACTCCTAAAAGACATAATTGTGAATATGTCAAATTCCATCTTCTTCTGAAAGAGGAGCTTAAGTTTTAAGTAACCTTATATACAATTAAAATTCCTCTGATCCAACATCAAATTCTGTGAGCAAAAGCGTATTTGTCTGTTTTCATATTCTTGAAGATTCTTTGGTTCCTTCCTCTCCATATAGAATACACTGAACAATTCAACTTAAGTTTAGGCATATTTTATCTTTTCCCATTCTTTTTTATTGATTTTTAGCCCATACTAGGATTTTATCCCAATTTCCATATGGGCAATCCATATTCATGATAGGAAGAAATCTTGCCCATATGGAAGTAGAAAAGTAGCATTGAAAGAAGAGATGAAATGTATTTTCAAGTAGCAAATTAGCTGTGTGGAAAAAGAGGCTTTAGGCATTAAAGATCCTTTCCATACAATATTATACCAAGTAATAGTGGGAATATTAGGACTAATAGCTCCTAAACAAAAGAAATTGGAGAATTTCCCATTATTGTTAAAGTTCTATATTGCTTTATCCTTCAAGAGAGGATTGGGGGAGTAGCTAGGAAAGTAATAAAGCAGTCTGTCCATACCTCTACCATTAGCTAGGCAAGAACTCTAATTAATGACTTTGGAAACTCTAACATGAATTGAAATTCTTACTACAAATGATGAAAGATCACCTCTTGAAATTAGAGGACTTATAGTAATTCAGTTATCATACTAGAACCAACAGTCCTCTCCATTTCCAATATGAATTCTAAAGAGAGGGTAAATTGTTTGTCTTTTCCTAAGCATTTGGATGAAAGGCCATGAGTGTTCCTTCATTTCACTTAGCTGCCAAAAACTGGAATCCCTCAAGTAATGTTTATTAGTCCACTTACTCCAAAGAGCCACTTTATCATTAAAGAGCCTCCAGATCCTCTTTGCCACTAACACTATTAGAATCATATTAATTAAGACAAATCTCAATCCACTATCTCGTTTTTTCTAGCATAATTATTCCCATTTGATTTTGGCTTCTTTAAGATTGTCAAACTATCCAAACCATAGGAAGTTCCTTATACAGTTTCCCTTCTCCTTGTTAACCTTCCTAAGAAAGAAAAGATGAGAGCTCCAATAAGTATGGAGATTATTCAATACTGAAATGATGAGCTAGACCCTTCCTGCCTAATAGAGTACTTTATTTTGACAAGCACTGATTTTCTTCTTGAATTTCTCCAACAGAGGAAGGCAGTTAGCAGCTAATGTTTCTTGGAAGAGATTGGGACTCTAAGGTATTTAAAAGGCAAGCAATTTGCACCTAAACTAAAGATATTCTTAAGGCTTTCATCATTAGTGACGTTAGAAGAAAAATATATCTTTCTCTTCTAAAAGTTGACACTGTCACCAAAAGTCTTGAAAAATTCATTGAGAGAATTGTGTAGAATAGAAATGGGGTTGTGATTAGCCCCACAGAGCAATATAAGATCATCTACAAAGTGAAGGTGAGTGAGGTGGATTTCCTTGCATTTGTAGTGAAAAAGAAGTCAGAGGTACTTGAGGCATTCTGCTTAACAATTCTATTAAGGATCTCTATGGAGATAACAAGCAAGTAAGGAGAAAGTGGGTCTCCTTTTCTAATTCCATTATAACCTTTGAAGCTTCTTCTGGGGGCACCATTAATGATCACTCTATAGAAAGTTTTTAAGAGTCAAACTTTGATCTAGTTAATAAACAAATTAGGGAAGCCAAGTATTTCCAAACTACTAATGAATTCCCAATTCATGCTATCAAAAGATTTGGATAAATTCACTTTGATAGCATAACTATTAATGGATTTGTTAGCATTATACTCCCTCATTAGCTCTTGCACCAATAATATGTTGTCAAAAATACTTCTTCTTGATTTGAAAGCTCCTTAACAACAATGGACTAGTTGTTTGAGAGGATCCTTTAATCTATTAGCTAATAGTTTGGATAACACTTTATAAACATTATTACATCATGAAATAGGACAAAAACCATTGATACAATTGACATTGGGAACCTTAGGAATCATATAAATATAAGTTGCATTAATCTCCTTTAATAGTTTTCCAAAATTCAAGAATTCCTAGATAACTTCTACTAGGAGCTTACCTGTGATGTGCCATATACTTTGGAAAAAATTTTGCATTGAAATCATCAGGGCCTAAAGACTTTCTTGGGTTGAGACTAAAGAGAATATTTTTGATTTCATTATAAGATGCTAGCAGATGAAGCTACTCCAGACTATCCTAAGAGATAGGAGATCCAATGAGAGCCACAAGATCTTACAGTTTTAATATATTTGTTGGCCTAAATTCAACAAGTTGGAGTAAAAATTGAGGATCATGGTTTCAATATAAGTTTTATTATAGATCGTTTTTCCTTTTCCATCCAGAAGGGAGATAATTATGTTGTGGTTTCTTCTTGCTAATATCGAGTTGTGGAAGAACCTACTATTAGAGTCAGCTTCCTTTAGTGAACTGACTCCAGCCTTTTATAAGAGGAGTGAATTATGCTCTAGAAAAGCCCTATTGTAGGTCTCCAAACTTCTAATTTCAATCACTTTTAGATATGGATTGTTGGGAGAGATATAATAAGCTTCCTGAGCATTTCTAAGCCCAATCTTGGCTAACTGCAATTGGATGGAGGCAATAGAGCCTCTTAGTTTCATAAATCACTTTAATATGTTTTTTAGAATTTGAATTTTCCTTATTAGTTGAAAGGATTTGCATCGAAGGATCTAGTTGTCCCAAACTTCACTTACCAGCTCTATAAAATTGTCCTTGGTGGACAGAAAGTTGAAAAATCTAAAAGGGACAGTGTGGGAAGTTGAGAGGCACAAGTTATGGACTTCCATGTAAGAATGATCAAAGAACATTAGAGGGCCAAATATAACAAAGGAATTAGGTAGCTCATTCAACCAACATTGGTTAACCATAATTCTGTCTAGTTTTTTCCTTATAAAAGATCTACCCATTTTCTTGTTACTTTAAATAAAAAAAATCCCTAAGCATTTCAAGTCAATAACTTCTAGCTTGGCTACAACTTTTTCAAGTTTCTTACCTAGATTGGAAAATCTCACTCTTTCTCCTTGACAGGACAAGTAGTTTTATAGATCTATTTATCTTTGACCATATATGATCTTTTAGTGGATTGAGTTTCTAAGAAGTCAAGTTTCGTAGATTAAAGTGACCTAGAAGAAAATTTTTTATAGAAAAATATTAATATGTCATTCGGTATAATAAATATGAATAATAGTGATGATAAAACTCTTCTCAATGATAACAATTTTGTACCAAATAAAAGTAGAGTCAATGCTATTTGAGAAGATATTCAATTAAATGAAGTTTCATATTTTCATAATTCTCTTTTCTTTTAATTACACTTATATTTGATGTATATAATAAATTCTTATATGCAATATAAATATAAAATCTTTAATTATAAGTTTTTTGTTTTTTGTTTTATTTCTACTTTGTTATATTCCTCACAAACTTGTATTGTAGTGCTTGCAGAGTCATAGACCTATATTATTTTTAATATATGATATTTTGATGTAATCCTTATTTCATATATAATGTAGATTGTAATATTTTAAGTACTTTTATATTATTTTTAGTTTTATATTTGCATGATAGTTCTCTTATATGAATTATAGTTATTGTTTATATGTCAAATATGTGAAAAGTAATATTAATATAATTAGAGAGATAGTTATTTTTTAAAGTTTATACAATTATTGATTTTTATACATATTTGATGTAAAAATTTAAAACTATATAGCATAACATATTAAAAGGGCTATTTTGTAGTTTCAAAAAATTACCTAAAATAGTACTTAATATCGATCGGTAACAATATCATACTATACAAAAATTAAATATAATATCAAGTCTAAAATGGTATTCATAACATTGATATTTAACCCTTATATAAGAAAATAAATCAATAATTCAATAAAAGAGATGTTTCTGCACTAAAATAAAGACTGACCATCAACACACTAGGAGTCAATTTCAAAACAACAACAAGTCAATAAAAATCTTATTGATATATGAGCTCTGGGGATGTACAATAATACGTAGCCTTACTCCTAACCAGTAGAAAATTTGTTTTAAATAGATTCACATAAATATATATTAAAATAATAAAGTAATAATAATTAAAAATAAAAATAGACACAAATGGATGATGATGATGATAATAATAATAATAACTTTAATAATAATAATAATAATGATGATGATGATGATGATGATGATAATAAAATACATAAAATAAATAAATATATATAACTCAATGTTACGAATATCGTACCGAACTTAGACCCCAATTGGGTTCTGGTACAATACTGTATCGATATTGGTTAATATCAGAGATCATTTAAGGTAATTTTTTAAATTTATGAAATAGGCCCTGAATGTTTTTGAAAATTACAAAATAGTCAATTGTCATATTGTACAATTGTACTGTATATTTTTAACCATATGTCCAAAAATTATAATCATAAATAATAATCATAATTTTAATCTAATTTATAAATTAATTTAATAATTATTAATAAATATAATTAAATTTAAAATATATTTTAAAAATATATTTATTTAAAATAAAATTTGATTTAATAATTAAAAATATACTAAATAATGTTTAAATTATTTATTTAAAAAATAAAATACTTTATTAATACATTATTAATAAATATTATATAAAATATTAATATAATTTAAATAAAAATAATTTATTTTTAAGTTTTATTTAATTTATAATTATTATTAGTAGTAATAAAAATATATTTTTATTTTAAAATTAAAAATTAAAATTCACAATAATTGTAAAATTTGAAGTAAAGAAAATAACTAATTAAAAAAATTTGAAAAAAAGAGGGGGGAAGAAGAGGTGGGAGTGAGGGAAGAAGAGTTTAACAATTTTTGAAAATTTTGAAAAAAAGTTTCTTTATTTTAAAAAATTTTCGATGCCGGCTGGTATTTTGAATACTGACAGGTACGGGCCGATACCGACCAATATTTAAACCCATTACCAACCCCCGGTACCATATCGGTATTTAAACCCAATACAACAGATCTCGATACTAGCTGGTACGTATCGGTATCCAAAACATTGATATAACTATAAAAATAAAAATAAGTAATAAAATAAATAATACAATATATATAGAAAAAGATACATACAAAAAAATCAAACAAGTCATTACAAGAAAAAAATTTAAGTAAGAAAATATTTAGGCTAAATAACTAAGAAAGAAGTATTATATATTAAATGTTTATACTAAACAGAAAATATAAAACTTTTTAAAAAATGGTTAAAAGACCCATAAGAAAGAAAAGTACCTCTCTATATGAGATCATTTGCTCGTATTCTAATATACTAAAGTTTTTTATTGAGGGTTATATCGTTGGTAAGTTCCAACATGATCATATTATTCTTAATCACCTCTTTAGTTTTTCTTAAGCTTTTCTTTTTTTTTTTTCCTATGGTCTGTAAGTACAATCTTCTCTCATCTTCTCACTAAAGTGCCAACATGTCGTCTCTTAACAATAACAAGTCCCAATCACTTAAACCTTGTTTCTCTTAAATTTTCATTAATATTAAACATCTTTAATTTATCTTTTATCATTACATTCTTGATATTATCTTTTCTAGTGAGGTTGCATATACAATGTACTATCCCCATCTCCACTATTATTAACTTATAACTCTGCATCTATTTGATAGGCTAATACTCTGTCCCATAGAACAAGGCCGACTTAATTGTTAAACGATAAAATTTAACTTTCAGCTTAAATGATATGTTCTTATCATGTAAAATTCTTTATGCATTTCTTCATTTAAGTATCAGATTTGGTGAATTATATCTTCATTAATCTCTCTATTGCGTTGGATAATAGATCCTAAAAATTTGAAACGCTCTTTATATAGTATAGCTTCTAAATCAGTCTGTATCTCTATATTAGAAGCTACTCTGTAGTCTGGAAAGTTAGACTTTAATTATTCAACCTTAATCTTGTTCAAGTTAAAATCCTTTAATTAATATATCCTTTCAAAGTTTTAGCGTGGTATTGATATTTTCTTTTATCTCATTAACTAAAATAATATTATTAGCAAATAATATATACCAAGATGTATTTTTTTGAATATTCTAATTTCATCTCATCTTTGCTTTAAATAAAAGAAGGTTAAAAGGGGGGCGAAAAGTTAAAATAAAAAGGAAGAGCAAACCAGAATCGAGTATAACGAATCCTCGTCCATGATTAGATTGGGTTTGGTAACTCAGCCTCATCCATTTGTCGTATTTGGTTGGGCATATTTTTACATAACATTTTTTCTATTATTTTGTTTCTGCTTCTTTTCAGCCCTCTCGTCCCCCATTTCGCTGTGTACCCTCATGCTGAACACCTTTTTGCCGCAATTCTTTTCCCGCTGGAAGTCGATCAAGGTTGAGACCCACGATAAACTCTACTAGCAGAACGGTGAAAAAGAGAGTTTTGGGGTTTACGAGGCCATTCTGAACCATAGTGATTGGATTTTCTGCCCAGAGCATGTGGGAAGTCGTCGTGTCTCCTGGGATTGTTTTTTTTTAGATTTTGGTTCTCTGATTGCGACATTTTATGCTAAAATTGGATTTCTCTTGTGGGATTAAATTCTTATTCATTCATATGTGAAAACCATCCGTATTTGGTCTTATTCGTTTTCTTGTTGAATGCGAGGTCTATTGTGCGAGGCCAAATTAGCATAGCCCTTTGTGGGTTCTTTATAAGAATTATCTTTGTGTAGATTTTGCAGAGGATTTAATTTCATATTTGGGTTCCCAAATTGGAGAGTTAGTTATTCAGCATCGGTGTTTTGTGAGCTAAAGATATAGATATTGATTTCTGTAGCTTTTTAATTGAAAGAATTTCGCGTTCTCTTTTTCTTTCTGAACTTTCTCTGCTCGTGTTTTGGGGCCTGATGTCCGGAGGGACACCAGTGGGGACACCGGTGGGAGGTGGATATATTAGGCAGAGACATAGCCAAGGATATGCCTCAGGTAGTGATGATCTTGAAGATGATGCTTGCTCCAGACTGCACCCCTTTTCTGCTCATACTCCGCGAGTTCAGTCATGGATTGAGATTTTTGAGAATGTTATTTGGATTGCATCTGCACTTTTTATCGTTTACTATGGCGACCGGCACTCCAACTTGATCTCTGTCTTGTGGAATGACAAACGTATAAAAAGGTAAACAATTCAATTGATATCAGTTGACCTTCTGTCACATAAATGCTGTTATTTTGTTTGCATGGACATGTTGGGTATAGAATTTTTCAAAAGTTGTTATTCCAATTTTTCTATTTAAATATCGAAGGAATTTATATGAAAAGAAGGTGGTATCTCACGTGTGTATATGGGGATGTGAGACCGGGGAGGGCGTGAGCATGGGGAAAGCTGGGTGCTTCTGATGTATCTGCATCTGTGAATATATTTTCACACTTAGAAAGTTAGGTAAGCTGGTATTCTTCCCATTGAAGAGTCCAGTTTTATGTGATTATGAATTTGCTATGAATAAACTGCGTTCAAGTGTTTAATTTATGTTAGTTCTTCTAATTTAGTTAAAACGTCGGAAGTGTTGTTGGCCAAATAGTTGAAAGTTAGAAAAATATATATTTGTATCACTTTAAACTGTCACTTTATGTATATTTAGATTTTGCTCATATGTAGACGGAGACAGAAAATGCTGTTGATAAATTTGATAAAATTTTTCTGCAGTAAATTGATCATGTGAAACAAGATAGATTGGTAAACTGATGAGCGCGGAGAAAGAGACCAATTTTGGTGTATGAGTAGAAGTTACTAAAAAAAATTGATTAATATAAATATGGGGATCCATATGATAAGAAAGATGGTTATCTTGCCAAGGTCTGTGGGAGTCTTGACTTGGTGGGTGCTAAGTGCTAACCTTTCAGATTCTTTCAAACAGGTCATTTAATGAGCATATGATTACAATGCATTTATCCTTTTGCTGATATGTTGTGGTAGAGCAACAAAATCGTGAGCTTATTACCCTGGGTTGAAATGAGCTGTATAGCTTATAATTATAATTCAAAATTGCTGATCTTTCAATTCTTTCTCTGCAGATGGCCTTTATATCTTGGGATGGTCGGTGTTGGAGTAAATGTAGTCATCTTTCTGTATACAAGCATGTTTACTTGGACTGTTCGGAGATTTGATGAGAAATTGGACCTCTCAAGTATTCCTGCTTTACCATTATTAACCCTATTGGGGTTGCTCTCCTATTGCTTGTAAGAGGATCTACTCATGTCATACCTGATTTATGCCTTTGTGTCTATACTAATCATATTGTTTGTGATTTCCCTTTCATGTAGATTCTCATTTGCTTTGTGGCCTATTTGGAGTTTCTTGACACTACCCCTTCTGGTACATATTTAGTTAAGTCTCTTTCGAGATAACTGCTCTATAATTTATCAAAGACACTGTCTGATCTCTCTTTTGAACTTGTGCCTCTTTTGAACTTGTGCAGTTTACACTATTTATGGCTTGCATGATTATCTTTCCCAATATTGTAATTGGAACATTGAGGCCACAAAATGATGCACTCCGCATAGATTAGGTTTCTCAAATTCCAATTAAGGGGATACTGGCTCACATGGAAGGTGTGTTGAAGCTGTGTTCCTGCCAGGCAACCCTTCTCATAGCTAGTTTTGTGGAATTGGTGATAGCAATTAAAGCTGATTGTCTTTTATTTAGTCAGTTTTGGTACCCCTATTTCGTCCTTATCTTGATGCACCTTGATCTTAAATCCTTCAATTGCTATAATTATAGCTAGGGCAATCATTCAGGAGACAGGTTTGTTGAACCATTTAGCTAAAGATATTTTATGTCCAGAATGTTCAGCATTTTATGTCAGCAGTTTTGTTCTACACATTTGGAATGGACGGAATATAGTTTCAAATTACAATGTTGAAACTGAATGTTCATACGGATATTGCCAGTTTTTTTTTTTTTTTCTGAAGGTCTCAGCTGCTCCCTGATATAATGCGCTGTGATATTTTGCTGAATTCATATCCTTAAGAAAACGGTAAGTTGACAGAACATCAGGGTTTAATAACAAGAACCATATGTTGGCTATAAATGCGTCTACAATTCTATCTTTGTGTATGCATTAGAAAGATTTCATACTGTCCTCTTGTTTGTTAATTTGTACTTGAAGCACTCGATGAACTTGTAAGCAATGCGTAAGATATGCAACATTTTAGTTCCCTTCCCAGCTGTAATATGTAGTTTTAGTTCTGCATAAAGACAAAAAAGATAATTGAATTGTGTAATAAGGAAAATAGTGGATGATTAGACTTCATATCTAAAGTTTCTTGTAATATTTTAACACATAAGAATAAGCGTAGAATAAAGCTTCGGCTGCGATTTAGCAGGAAAATCAACAGATGGTTTTCCACTTTTATGTGGAAAAGCAGAACCTTACATGCGACATGCGGTCTGTAAAATACTTCCAGATTTAAGGGTTTTTTTTCAGATGTCAAACGTTGCAAGACCTGCTAAAAGAAAGCACATACCGAGCCATACTAAAATAAAAAGTGGAAATTGAATTTGAGGTCCGTTTGGTACTTAATGACATGCAACCGTTGATCGATGTCAGAAACACAGAATCTCACATACCGCAAGCACCTCAACCCCAACTTTTTAATAGACGATTCAGTTTATGTAAATTTGTTATTGAAAGATAGCAAAAGAGGGAGAAATTTCAAACTATTTTGACGTAGCGATTTGAAAGACGATTATTCTTGTCAGGTTTGTAGCTTTCCATAATTTACTTTTCAGGTACACTAAAATAGACAAATTTAGTTACAATGGCGAATTTTCGTTTTTTTTTTTCCCTCAAAAAGACTAAGATTGCACTTAGTTGAAGATAGACATAGGCCTCCGATTTCATGTATACAGTGATTCATTCAGTTTGATTTTCACGATTCGTATCAAAGTGGCGAATACTATATCGGTGCCTTAGTATCGGATTAGGTTCTATTATGGTACTATATCGAGTATTGTTTCAAGTAATTTTTTTAAATTTATAAAATAGTCCATAAATTTTTTAAAATTTGAAAAATAGTTCCTTGTCTCGTATTATATAGTTGTACTGTATATTTTATAAATTCACATCAACCTTGTCTTCAAAAATTATAATAATAAATAATAACCACAATTAAAATGAAATAATAATAATTTTTAGATATTTCACATATAAATAATAACCACAATTAATATAAAAAAGTCAATCATCATCATATGAATATAAAATTAAGAACAATACAAAGTATTAAAATATTATAATTTTATCATATAATAAATAATAATTACATCAAAACATCCCATAAAAAGAATAATAAATATCCTTAATTCTCAAACTATTACAATTTACGACAAGAGTTTGTGATGAAGAAACAAACAAGTAGAAGTGAAATCAGAAACAAAATCATTTACAATTATATTATATATATATATAATTTAACATATACATCAAATATAAGTATAATTAAGAGAAAAGAAAAAATAAATACCTAAAACTTCATTCAATCGTCTATGGGAGGATACGCGCTATAACTGCACTAGCCCTAGTTATTATTTGGTACAAAATTATCATCATTGAAAGAAGCTTCATCATCATCATTATTCAAATTCAATGCACCAAATAACATATCAATGCTTTCTCATCCACTATTATCATTCCACTCATTCACATCTATCAAACCTAGTTCCTTAGAAACTCAAGCTGTCAAAAGATCGATATTATCAATGCAAATTAGATCTACTGAACTATTTGTTCTGTTCAGAGCCCTAATAAATAAAAAATTTAATTATTAAAAATTATAAAAAAAATTATATCGAAATTAATAATTATAGTAATATATCTTTCCCAAAACTTTAAATCGTAATGAATGAAAATCAAGTCATTCAATCTCTTGTGCTCCAATCTATTCATTTTCTTAAAATAGATGGATTTAAATTTGTTTCAAGTATGTTCAAAGCCTGTTGCACTCATACATTGACTTAAAATTTGAATTGCAAATCTTTGCAATTATGAAATACCACTTCCGAATTGATCTCATCAAGAAACTATAAGTTGAAAGACAATAAAAGTGATAATTAATTTTTAACAAATAAGAAAAGGAAAACAACAAATGCTTGGGGAAAGTTTGTCCCTTTGTCGAATAGCAATTGACAATCCAAAATTCCCAAAAGACTGCTTATAAAGCTCTATTTGTGAGCTCAAGATATCTTTCATCATCTCATGAGCAATACCTATTGTAATAGTGAATAAAATTCTCTAATTAACTTCAGCTTTCTTTATAAAACCTGGTTTGAAATAGACATTAAGGTTCAAAAACATCATAGCTGCAAACAACAAAGAAGAAAGTTGTACTTCCAATTTCTCATTGATGACTGCAAGATATGGTATATACAAAAAAGACCTATTCTTCATATTGGTCTTGATTTCTTCCTTCACCCTCTCCATGACATCATAAGAATAACTCACAGTTATCTTTTCTTCACTATCAGCCAAATGAAGCAACATTACTAAAGATTCATAAACTTGGATAACAAATTAACATTGAGACCAAAATTCACTATCTTCTAGTATAATTTTAAAAACCTCCAATCCAACATTAGACCTAGTATGCTGAGATGCAACTCATTTATCACTTGTAAACATCTGTTTTAGCTCTTTCTTCATCATGACAAAACACTGAAGTAATAAGAAATTCGTTGCAAATCTTGTCATAACAGGACGACACAAATTCCTACCATTGATAAATTCCTTTCTCATTAAGTTCAACACTCATGCACGCTTATAAATCAACTTGATCACCTTTTTAGCTTTTTTCATAGTCTCATCAATAATAGGAAAATACCTAGGATCTCCTATAGTCTCCAGCATTAGGCCAATGCAACATGCAGCATAAGGAGTCAAAAAAATTACTTATTTTTCAACCTTCTTCCTACCGCTTTATAAGTGAAATCATTGTCAATAATGAATTGAATAATATTTTCTGGCCTTACTTCATTCACAACTTCATCGAATATCTTAAATAAAGTATCAGTATTCCTAATAAGGCCAGATGCATCAATAGACTTCAAAAATATTGAGTCATTTGCAAAATAAACCAAAAAATTAATAATAGGCTCATGTCTCCTATTTATCCAATCATCACACATGATTGAACACCCATAAGTAGCACAACCTACTCTTCTTTCTTCCAAATAACTTTTAATTTCAGAAAATGAGCAACTAAAAAATTTACCTCTTAAATCATCAAATGAAGGAACTTTGTATCCTAAACTATAAGAGGCTATAACATCCATCACACATGATTGAACACCCATAAATGATATATTTCATTTACCATTTCACATCATGGCTTACTTTTTTTTATAGGTTTCAACATTTCCTTTAACTCCAGCTAAATGCTTCTTTAATCGAGTAATTTCTACACCTTTTAAATGTTTGTTATTAAAAAAAAAGCAAATTGTATGGTTCTTCATACTCGGGACCAATGTAGCATGAGCCCAAGTTGAATCACTGTATCTTTTTGAAGCAGTTTGATCAGGAGTACTTGAACTTTCTTCCATTTATCTATAACAATAAATGAAGACATATATCAAAATCATACACAATTCAATTTCATCTAATACATTTCAATATACACAATTACACAATATGTATATCTATCATATAAAATATAACTCATTTTGTATGATTACATTATACACAATTTAATTTCATCTAACACAATCTAATTTTATCCAACACAATTCATCAATAAGTCAGAAACTAACAATTCAAGTATTCAATATACACAGTTATGCAATACGCATGTCCATAATATTTAATATAACTTATTTTGTATGATTACATCCTACACATTTCAATTTCATCCAATACAATCCAATTTTATCCAACAAATTCATCAATAAGTGAGAAACTAATAATTCAAATATTCAACATACAGATTTACATTATATGCATGTCCATCATATGTAATATAACTCATTTTGTATTATTACATTATGGACAATTCAGTTTCATCCAATAGAATCCAATTTTATCCAATGCAATTCAAAATATACTTATTTTTCCTTCTGCTATATTGCTATTCTTTCCTCATCTTTGCATGTATCTTTAAAAAGTGAAAGGAAAGAAAAAACCTTATTCTTCTCTTCTTATGATAAAATTGATCAATGGTTTGACAAATTTAGGTGGCATTTGAAAGTAAATCTGCTAGATTTCTTGGTCTATTCTAGATATGCATAATAATTTAATTATCATTACCAATCGATCAACTAATCAACTCGACAACTTAATTGAAAGAGGTTGCTAATGGATAATTGAAATAATCAATAGATCGATGCTTTTATCAAATTAAGAAAATAGAGATACAATTATACAAATCGACTATACCCTTGGAGAATGTTAACTATAAATTTGAGTTTTATTACTAATTTACTATACAATTATGGGGACCTACTCAGCTTCTCCTCCACAACCTATTAATTGGCAATGACATAATTTTATACTGAATACTATTATACTAATTTTAAGAATATGTAACAAAATATTATATTAATTTATTATTTACCAATACTATTATGCTAATTTTAAGAATATGTAACAAAATATTATATCAATTAATTATTTACTTTAAAGTTTAAATACTAAGAAAAATATAAGATTATTTTACATCCTCATTCTCGGTTTGAAGTTGAAACTTTCAACTCTCAATTTATGCATGCCCGTGAATGAACCAAACCATAACCACCAAAATTTAAAAAAAAATCGTGCATCATTTCATTCAACACCAATCCAAGTATCTAATTCCAACCCAACGCAAATCACAAATTCAATTCATAATTTAATTCCAACAATCCAACCCATTCATAATCACAAATGCAAATAAGCAGGAAAAAATCCAATTGAAAATACATCCAAAAAAATTCTCAATGTATTTGCTTCGAATTTTTGGGTCAAGTCGGGTTTGGATCTGGATTTTTTCTAGATCTGGTGAGTAGTGACTCCAAGTATAGTGATGGCATGCAGCAATGGACGGTGATGGTAGGAGGAGAGCATAGTGGTGTGGAGGAGGGCTAAAACGGTGAAGCCTAAAAATGGTTCGGTGGTGGCGTGGTCCATATGGAGGAGGCATGTTGGTGCAGTGGTGGCGCAAAGGAAGTTGTGCAGTGGTTATGCTATTACTAGAGAGGGAGAAGCAGCCGCTAGAGAGGAGAATGAGGGAGAGAGCATGGAGAGTGTAAGAGAGGAGAGTGTATGAGGGAGAGAAATGAAAATGAAACATGAAAGAGACGAAGAAGCAGATGGGTTGAGGGGAGGGGGTAAGGTATAATTTTTTAATTTTTGCTAACCAATCCCTGGCGTTTTTAAAACTTATAGTACTGGCCAGTATACGATCGATACCATAATTACAAATATCGTTATGTTTTCTGGCCAGTACCGACGAGTACGAAATGGTATTCAAAAGTTTGATTCGTATTCTTGTATATAGTAGGGAAAGATAGTATGCATCTATAAGATTGTCATTTAATCTACTTATTTTTTATTAATACGTGCATTCCATGAATCATACATATAATTGGTGTTACAAGAATACAATCATTTAATTTTAATAGAAGTTTGTCATGCATAGAAATTTAGAATAGAAATATAAATTTATTTTCAAAACTACATTTCTTATGTAGATAGAGAATCTTTACTTTAATTTCAAGCCATAAAAAATGAGTTATAGTTTTATAAAATTTTAAAATCTGGTAAGAATTGTCTATGTTTTGTAAAAGAACTAGTTCTGAACCCCGTGCTCTGCACAAGTTGTTACAAAGTAAATAATGAATTTTAACTATAGAATTGAAAGGCAAACACAAGTACAAAATCTACATATTGCATGTCATAAAATAAGATTATGATAAAATAGGAATCTTATAAACAAAACGAGTCCCAAAACATGAGAGCCATATTTAGACAATTACAAAAGATAGATAGTTTATTATTCAAGTACAAAATACTTGCAAGCTCCAAAATAGATAGATAGTTTACTAAATAAAAAGTAGCTAACAAAAAATTGGTCATTCTTCATAGTTAAGTTAACTTTTCTCTTTTGATTTTGGTGGTCAACTTAGTTGAAGGTATTTGTGGTGATATTAAATCACATAAAGGCATATCATTCTCATAAGTTTATGATATTGGTCTTTTCATTTTGAAAATCTGGGGTGTCATTTGAACTGAGGAAACAATGTCTATTTTAGTGTGATAAATTGCAGCTCTATCATCCTGTAATTAAATAAACTCAATAAGTGGAATACACAATACATGAATATATTGAAAAAATAGATAT
>JAOSBK010000204.1:13759073-13778786 GCA_027568895.1 Erythroxylum shatona
ATTATTAATATATTTTATTTTATTATCATATTAATTATTAATAAAATAAAAAGCATATCTTAATTAATTAATAAAAATGGGAAGGATTAAAAATCAATTTTGCAGGGAGAAGGTAAATTAGTTTTCCTTATAATTTTTTTAGTCATATTCTCATAAGTCATGTCCTTGTAAGTCATTTTACACATAAACAGCTAATTTTACCAAATATTTCTAACAAACAGCTAATGCAATCCGTTGGTCAAATCAGCTGATAGAATCAGCTATCAACTAACAGCTGGTAGAATTAGCTAACAGTTAATGCAATCAGCTCGTTGTCAAAGTTGAGAGAAGTAACTCTGTTGCATCAGTTTGCTTTTAAATTTTAGTAAAAGTTGAGCGTCAGCTTGCTACCACGATGGTCGAGTGATTTATGCATAACTCAATGTCTTTTTCTCCTCAAATCTCCAATCGTGAAAGCTTCTCCACGGCGTTTATGACAGTGGTTATGTTTTTTAATGTTAAGTCTACTCTGTTCGACCCCCAAAGAGTAGAATCTATACTAGTTGGGAGTGTTGGTTTATGCTCTCCAACTGTAGTTTAATAACACAATTATTTAAAATGAAAAGCAGTACCATTATCGTTCCAGCAAGAACAAATCTATGAAGAAAGGTAATGAAACGGGGGAAAAAAAAAAGAGAGAGAACTTGGAAATGTACTCCATCCACTTTCATAATCATCATCAATATCTTGATAAAGCTTACACATTTTGAATGTCAAGTTTGACTAATTGTTAAGGAATCACTCTCAACTCAGTCACAAACAGAGAATCTAATAATAAGTGCCAAAGAGGAAGCTGTAATGAGAACTATACTAACGATGCAGAGGAAATAATCACAATAAGGATTAAACTTTCTATAATTAGCTGCAATACTACAGGAGTAAATTGTTCTACGGAAAGAGATGATGCAAACTGTTAAAATCTGCATCGAGGAGGAAATATATCAATGGAGAGGAAGAATAATGATCACATAAAAGATAATGGAAAATCAAAATAATTCGTACATTAGTTTAAAGTAAGAATAGGAATCAGGACGTCAAAAGGGAAAACCAACAAGCATCAAAGCCGCTATATCTCTATCCCCTGCCCAAAGTCAGCACCTAAATCAATTTAAATCAGAAACGTAGAGGTAGGATAATACGAATTAAAGCAAGAATTGTGATGACCAAGCATAGAGTTTTTATAACAAAACTACAAACCTTAAATCTACTTGGAAACAGATTTCAACTTCTTTATCCGTTTAACAGAGGGCGAAACACCTAATACTCTGTTCTGAAGTTTCTTGGTGGACTTTGCTCTTGGCTTTTTGGCTTTAGCGGGCAGATCTTTGACGGGTCCTGGAGGTATACCTTTCTTAAGTGCACTTCCTCTAGGAGTCACCGATGGTGGTATTCTCAAACTCTGTGGTGGTAAAGGGGTGTTGGGCTTCCATACCAAGTTGTTTTTCATGGAGAATCTTACCTTCTTCACACTCTTTACACCCTTGTCACTTTCAGCAATGTCCTGTTCAGACAACCCCAGATTTTCAGATTGCAACATGTCCATACCTCTTACTCTTTTTCTCCTCTTAGGCACATTCTCATCACTTGAGGCTATTGGACAGTCCAACACACTCCCTACATCTTCATTTAACCCCCCTTCTTCAGCAACCTTTTCAAACTGCATTTGGAGGTTTGATATCAGGGATTCATTTAGCGGTATCAAATTCACATCACTTATCATTTCTTTGCTTGATTTTTCATTATTTTCCACAATCTCACTCTCATCTACAGTATCTTTTCTGGAGTTGGCTTTGGAATTATCCTTCTTTTTCTTCTTCTTTTTACACTCAGCGCTTGAATTCTTCTTGGCTTTCTGGCTTTTCTTCAAAATCGTGCTATTCCGGCCATTGGGTACACCAACATTAGTTCCATCAACTTCCATCTCGTCGACAATAGGAACCAAATTCGGAACCTGATCTTCATCAGTAAGACTGTTAACTTCGGGAATTGATACATTCAATCCCGAAGATGCCAATTCCTTCTCCAACTTGGAAAAATCATCATGCAATCCAAAGAGCAGTTTCCTGTTCCCCTGGCAGCACTGAATTGAAGAACCTATTTCATAGAACCTACTTGACAATCCCAAAGCCAGTGATACTGAGCCGAAAACAAAAGTATCATCTCCACTATCAACATGTTCCGTAGATCTCCTTACTTCCAAAAATTTCTTTCCCATTTTCAACAACAAATCAAATATGTTACTCTTAACCTTACCCAACAACACTTTATCCTTGACTTTTCCCATAACAGAAACAAAGGGATTCAAAAGAATCTCAATCACAGGCTTGGATAACGGCAGAAAAGGCCTGAGCTCCTCAACGAAAACAGAGGCAATATGGTAATTAACACCATGTCCCTGCAACTGGTCGTCGGCCAAGAAAGTTCTTTCCAATAAAACACCCATCAACCGTTCGGAAAGCTCCAAATCCCAGGAATTCTTCTTCAAAAGAAGGAAAAAGGCTCGAATAAATTTGCGGATCAAGAGATAAAACTTGTCCAACCTGAGAGCATCGATGCCGGTCCACTCGCGACGCATAGTGAGCAGAAAGACAGAGAAATAGTGAAGACATAAAGGGAGAGGGAGGTCTGGAAACAAGGATGAGAGGCGATCTATGAGATGGGTCTGAGCGGCGGTCTTATCGGAGTGCCAGACGCAGTAGAAAAGGCCTTTCCAAAGCTTCTTCATGTCTTCTTCGGAGATTTCGGATTCTGAGGGTAACCATGTCTTGAGGACTGTTCGTATTGCTCTGTTACGAGTCTTGTTGTCGCTTGCAGCTAGCTGTCTTATCAGTGATGAACCTAATTCCATTGTTCGCATCGATTGAGAGACGTTGGGGTGAGAAAGGTTTTAAGAGGGCTAAAGAGAGGAGCATGCGTCGTCAAAGGAAAACCCTAGACAAACACACTACAAATCGCTTTCAAGTTTCAATGGTTCTAACACTTCCCCTCTTTTTTTATTCAATTCCAACAATTTTTTATGATTTTAAAATTTTTGATGGCCTCTTACATCTTTTTTTAATTAAGATTAATCTTTTTATTAATTTATGTCGACATAGTATTTGTGAAACACGTGATACTTATATATATAATATCATGATAGAAGGGATGATTGAAGATCAAATTATAATATATATCAAATAGGCTAATTTATTAATTTATATAAATAATATTAAATATTGCGTTAAAAATTATATTATATTATTTACGATTTTACTATATGGATTATATATGCTTACATGTATCTAATGAAATATGAATAGATATTTATGTGGGCTTTGTGTTAGGAATACCTATGTCAAAGGAGAATAGACTCTATATGACAAGGAATATGGCACACCACACCATATTCCTTGTCATAAAATTGATATTGTAACCAATCATGCTAATTTAAGTAGTACCATTATATAAAGCTCTTGTCATTACAATGAGTTATTGAGATGCTAAGTTCTTTAGTTACTTTTGAAAGGTATTGTAAGGTAAGTTAGGAAGAAATTTACTATTTTAAACTACTAGTTATCCTCAAACTGATAGTTTCACAAATACAACTTTACCTCATGCTATCATTCAAAAAAACTAAAAAAAAAATTGAAGCGGTTACTTAACATTTGTTGAGTTTGGTATATAATGGTAACGTCCATTTATCTACTAATTATTCACCATTTAGGATTGTTTACTGTTTCAGTCCACCAACTGTTATGGATTTATTACCTTTTATTGCCTTTACCTATTGAAGAAAGAGTAGGTTAGTTTGGATAGTAATAGAAAGTTGAGATGAAGGTGGAATAATTTCATCAACATGTAAAGCATCAATAGATAGGAAGAATCACCAACATTCAATCGAAGCTAGCAAGGATAGAAAATGTGTTATTTCTTAACCCGATGATTGGGTTTGGATCTATATAAGGAAGGAAAATTTTCCATTATAAAGGTAGTCCAAGTTACAACAAATAAGGGATGGTTAAAGTCATTGAGAGGATCAATGATAATGCTTACAAATTATAGCTTCTTAATCAGTATAATTTTAGTTCTACTTTTAACATTATTAACATTTCTCCTTTTTATATGGGTTTGATTTGAGGTGAATCCTTAAGAGGAGAGTGAGAATGTTTTGAGTATAACTAGCTAATCAAAATATCCATTTCATATAGCTAATAGACTAATTACAACAGCTAAGAATGGCAATTTTAAAAGAGTTTTGTGTCACGGCCCGAAAATACATCGAGTACATGACAACTGCCGCATACCTAATATTGGCTCGATTTTTATCTATGGTGAGTCCAGACTACGGTCGACAAGAGCATCATGATCCTAAGTGATGACCTCGTCAGTGATCAGACCTCTAGATGTGCAATCACCCGCAAGTCCTATAGAAAGATGTTGATACGAGGACTCAACTTTTATGTACCAACGTTAAGGATACATGGTCGCTTAATCTGTTGTACCTAGCACATGAATGGCCAAACGTTACCTCACCAATCACAAAAATCATATACAAAATATAAAGTAATAAAATCAAGTAAGACACCATGTCTTTATTTATCAGTCCAATTGATAAAATAGAACCTTATCATGGCTCTAAGCCAAAAGATAACACATACACACAACATACATGACTCAATTATGCATATGTAAGTTCCAAAATATTATTTCAAGCAATAAAAGCCATCTTTTGCACTCCAAGTGCAAAGTTGTTCAAAAATGCAGTTTCAGAAAATAAAACGTTGTCCTTTGCACTTCAAGTGCAGGTTTGTTGAAAATAATATTATTTATTAAAATACGTAATAAAAATATCAGTTGCACTCTAAGTGTAAAGATTTATTTAAAACAATGTCATTTATTAAATACACAAGTATACTAGCATCTATTTGAGATTCAATTTTATTATGCATTACTCAGGTTCAAAAATTCACATACAAATCATTATGCATGTTTTGAGATGTCCTAATCCTATTTGAGAGGTATGGTTTCCCTAACTTATCTCAAAAGAAGGTATACACTCTCTTGACTTTGACAATCCTCGGTACGAGATCCTTGATCCTAAATGAACTTAGAACACCTTGGTCTGGGTTAGAGAATAAAAAAATGGTCAAAATATGGTGATGACTGAATGGTGTTCTTCTCCTCCTCTCTTCTCTTTTCTTCTACTTTCTTTCAGTTAAAACAAAAATGTTTTTAATATTTAATGGTGGTGTGCATGGCCACATAAGGAAGAAGGATCTAGACTGTTGACTTTTCTTTGGCCAAACATGGTGAAATTACCTTTTTGTCCTTAGCTTATGTGAAATTATCATTATACCCTCCAAACTTTTCCTAAATTTGCAATTAAGCCCATAATTTGAGAATGACCAAAACTTTTATTTTTATTTTGGTCCCTAGACTTTTGAAAATTATAATTAAGTCCCTTAACTTTTAATAATTTGCAAATAAGCTCTTATGTACATCAATTTTTTTAATTAAGCTTTCCAAGTGTTCAATAAGTCTATAAATCATGTCTAATCACCTCTAAGGCATTAAAACACATTTAACTCGACCACCATGGCCATATCCATCAAGTGGACTCGGTTTTACTCACTTAGAAACTTATATGTCAGGCATGTCCAAGATTTCGCATACCGATGAACTCTAAGTACATATAAGGGCATATAACATTATACATCACTGGCATATATACCGAAAGGATTCAAATATATTTTTTAACTCATATACAACCATGTATATATCAATATAAAGTAGTATCTCGAAGTACAGACCAATATAAAATGGCTCAGAGAGTCCAGCATGACATTTTAAATGAGTTAATTCAAGACATATATATAGATCAAGTTTCAACGAGTATGTTAAAATGCATTTTAAGAAGATTACTGAACCTAAAATAATACCATAAACTAGTTAACATCATATAATCTAATGTAGAAAACATTTGGGTACATAAGCTCGTGACCTCACGACTAATTTAATATATCATTGTTTGTTTCTAGACTTTGTTTTGTTACAATTAGGCTTCTTATAAATCTAAAACATTCTTAATATATTTTTATAGTTATTTGCTAGTTTCCCATTTGGATTACAATTTGTTATGGAGCTCATGCTACATTAGAATGCATTGGAAAGGGTATTAGCACCCTTCACATTAAAGGCACAGGTGGCATATGAGCCAATGTTTATGTTGGATCGTGCCCTATAGCCAATTGATTGTAGTTTAGTTACAAAATAATTTAAAGATATTCTTTATCTTGTACATATTTATATGTATATGATAAAGTTCATAGGATAACTATACACTACAAATGAAATTATAATAAGAACATAATTATGAGATTCACACTGCACTTATATATTATCCTTAAATTGTTCCTAGTCATTGTACTATTAAGACTGGACATTAATAGAATGTAAAAAGACTAGCACATTATTTTTTCCTTATAAAGGAAATAATTGATCTTATAGACTAAAGTATCGAGATACGTAAACAAATGTGTGAGTGCTTGTTACAGAATAAGTTCATTGAACTAACCCAATATTAAAAATATATTTGGAAGATTACTTGTATTTCTATGAAAATTTTAATTATGATGATTGTATGAGTAATCATTTGACTTTGTCTTGTATAGGAATTGCTATATTTTAATACTACTTATGACCCATTATAATTATGGTTAGTTTAGTCAGTAGTCATTGGATATAGCATGAACTACATAAGAGGTAGTTGATTGATCAAGATAAGATTCATCATCCTAAATTAATCAGAGAGAATGTTCTGTTGTTCTCGATTAGTATTGATTCGGAAAATCTTTAGCTAATGTAAATGACATTTTATAAATAGTTTACAAATATCATTAATCGAATCAATAGTTAATGGCAAAGAACTAATATGATTGGACTCAAAATAGAGTAGACAATAATTTCATACTCTATGTCTAATCAAAATATTATATGATGAAAAGATTGAATTATACAAAAAAATCATATACGACAGGTTAGTCAAAACTACTTTGACATTTCTAAATATTTGAGTGGTCATGGTGTATTTCTCAACCCCAATCTTGATTTAAGATTATAAATTGATTAATTGGATAATTAAAGATAAATTAAAAGAAGTTTTAATCTATCTAATTATAATTCATAATTGGAATTATAATTTATAATCATTACCAACATATTTGGGAACATAATGAGTCTCATATAAAGAATAAGTTGAAAGGAGCAAATATATTTTAATCAAGTTAGACTTGAATGTAAATTTTGAGAAACTTTATGGTTAAATATGTGATATTTAATAAATAAGGATCAATATGAGATATTGGATCTTATTTGGCTTACATGTTATTGTAATTGGTAAGCCTCCTACTAACTCCAATTCAATTAGTGCTCACATGAACATGATTCTATCGTACTCCACCGAACAATCTATCTTTCGAAATCTCTTAATGAGAAATAAAGGCCTCTCTCTTTTGGTGGTGTTAATTATTACTCTAACGTGACTCCTCTTTCAGCTTTCGACGATCATTCTTGAAGATTCCATCTAGAGAGAAGATAAGAAAGAGACGGAGGAGTACGTGAAAGGAAAGAGGGAGAACAGAGCATTCCAGGCTACTCGACTCGACGGGGAAGGGCTTACTTGTGGTAAGTGAGCTTGCATATGCATACAAAGATACTTGCTTCCAGCTTAGGTTTCAGGCTTGTTCGCTTAGGCTTGGGGAAGGAGGGCTCATGTCTTAGGTGTTGGATCTTGCAAGCATAGCTAGTTTGTCTTTGTTTCCTTGATCAGTCTCTCTTCTTCGTTCCACCCCTGATTTGTACTTTTAAAAAGGGGCGTGCTTGGTTGCCCTAAGTGGGGAATCCCCCTTGATTGTGAAGATTACTTACATGTTGAAAATGAATGGCTCCTTTTACCAAACTTTGAATCATACTAAGAAAGAGGTGCTTTTAGCCCTTCGAGAAAGCATTCTAGCAATCAGGGATTTCTGTTATATCCAGTCCACTTCGATGCAATGCTCTACGGCTTCACTTTCCTTGTAAGGAACTACTTTGTTTAAAACCTAGACAAAGTTTTAGCATCTTGTCCCTACAACAATCAACATTTGTTTCCATTAATATAATCATTCCTCCCGATTGAAACTTGCCCTATTTTCCTTCTTCTTTAAGCTCGGAGGTTAAAGCTTCTTCTCTGAACATAATTCTTCTTCATTTCTTTCTTTAAAGCTATTGATAGTAGATAAAAAGAAAAGCATACAGATTCCATTCTTATGAAAAGAGATTGCCCCAACCAGTAAATCAATCCTTCTAAGAAGAAAGGTTAATTAAGTATGACTTTCACCTAAACTTAAAACTCATTGATTAGCCCAAAATTTCATGTAAAGCTCTAAGAGGGTAGTGAGTCTAAGCTGAAACATGCCAGAAAGGATACAACCTAGGGTACTTACACCAAAAAAATAACCCAAGTTTGAAGTTTTACTCCACAAATTAAGAGCCCTTCGTCGTCCATTCCATTTAAGATTAGAAATAGGTATAATTAGACCCTTTTTTTTTACATATATATCTCCTTATTTGAAACCCTATTCTATTAACTTCTTTGGGCTTCTATTGAATCGAGAAATGGGTTTGATTTTTCATTTTTGAAAGAATTTAGATATAATATATATTATATAAGATATCTTCTGGATAATTCAAATCGAAGCAATTGGATATCCGACTTGGGCCTATATGACATGACCGATCAATAGAAAGATTTCAAGACTCTACCTTTGTCATATATTTCACACATCACACTAGATAGATATCATATCTATAGAATACATGTTATTTAAATATAATTATTTATAATTCTAATTAAGGTTAATTGAAATTAGAATTTAATTTCAATTAAATTACTAAAATGTTCAAGCCTTACTCTTCTTGCTTAACTCTCTTAGTAAGAGTTACACAGTTATCTCAACGTATTTTGTAGATAATATTAGAGGTCGGACACTTGTGCTACTATAGAGGTTGAGATGAATCGATTTCAGAAACGGTTCGAAGGATATGACAAGAATATGTTTAAGCTTCAGAATAAGGTACAAATTAAGATTCATGCTTCATTATGATTTAATTGTTAATCATTTTATAAAATTAAAGTGATCTTAGTTTTTAGGAAATTAAAATACAAAATTTTTTTATAATTATTCTACTGTGGTTAGAATCGGATCCTGTTTTGATTCCCTTATAGTTTAGACATTGGATACCCCTTAAAAAGACATTGAAATTCTTGGTCTAGTGGAATTGGTGGCAAAGGCAGCATAGACATTGTCGGATAGTAGAACCCGGAGTCAGGATAAAGGGATGTGATGGTGTCGTCATAATAGGCATTTCTACATGTGAAGTTTCTAGATGATGTTCTTTCTAACTGGTTTAGAAAAGCTCTATAAACATTATTATTGCCTCCCTTAAAACTCTTCTAGTTATGTTTTCTCTAGATGTTATGTTCAACATTTTCACCTAGGACCTTACGACATAGGAGTTGTGGTTATCTAATTACTTTTTCTGTAATTAATGATCTATATTGTTAATCTTCTGCGAAGAAGGAAAAAGGTTATGATTTTCCTGGACATAGTGATACTGATAGATGATTAGCGAAAATTAACAATTCTTAGGAAACTGAAAATCTTGAACAACTAAACTCATTCAACCTGTTATTTCTGTTTATACAAAACTAATTTCTTCATCATGATCATTTATTACCTATTGAGATTTTTGTAACGCCTGATTCGTTTCAATCTTCTGTTCTGCACATAGCATTCTCTCTTCAAAAATTTGGTCATGCATCTCTCGTCTTTCTTAAAAGGTTCCATTTGCAATTTATAAAGTTTACGTACTTGTGCTATGGATGAGTTCTACTCAAATCATATTTCTATTTCTAATCATCTCTACCAAGATGATTTACTTCAGGAAATCTAAAAACCAAAATCATGATGCCCAAACTAAAATATGCGAGATACAAAATGAGAAGCCTTATGAAACCAAACTTCCAAGGATTTATGGGGTTGCTCCTGCTGCTTGGCGGCGCCTTTCACTTCCGGCTCTTGCGGCTTAATTTACTCTTCTTCACGATTAATTGCGAGTTTTACACTATAACACGCAAAAAAATATCAATCAGTACATTACAGTTTCACTGGCTTGCAATTATTGTAACTTACATTTCCGTTGTACAACAGTGAACGACCAAATATGATATTTTGAAACTGACGTCAATGGCTTCCCAGGTTGCCATGGTTTGAAACTGTAGTCCATATGTGATTGGCGTACTCAGGATGATCTACGAAGGGGTTCCTATTATGCTGATAGAATTTGCATATTCTTTCGTTCCTCAGCTTTTCTTCCCTTGAAGGTCTATCAATCTCATTCCATCTTAACAAAGAAGAAAGTAGCCCCATCTCCCTATTCTCTATAAAAGTGTGGTCCACAGCCACAGGGTAGAAACCAATTAGTCATATGACAATTGCCCTTGCCATGGTAAGCGCTGTTGACTTACTAATCCATCTAAAATTGAAAGAAACCAATATGCATTCTTAAAATATGTACAAACTCGTGCAACAACAGTACAGTTCTCTCAACCTACCAATATTCGGAGAATCAGATAGGTACAGATTATGGCCGCCTGGCTGATGAAATCCATAGCATATGGCCATATACATTATTGCCCTCGCTATATCCCCTCTAACCTGAAAGTCGGATCACATGGGAAACGAGTAATCAATCAGGGCGACAATTTTAGAATATGTACCTGTTTGCTATATTTTGACTAAGAAACATCTAATTTAGGGTCCTAACTGCCTCATTGAATTTGTTTCATTAATAGGTTCACAACAAAACCATGATTATTATGACTAGTATCAAGATCTAATTATAGATAGGCAGCTATGATTTTATAAAGTTCCTACAAGGATTCTTCAACATTTGCAGTAAATAGACTCAGTCAAAATGTAAGTCACTTGCAACAGAGGACATAACTACCTTATAAAAAAATAAAAAAGAAAAGAAAAAGAGAGAGAGAGAGAGAGGACATAAGCTTTTATCTGATTTGCCTCTCTAGTTATTTCCATGCTAATGAGGCCCAAACCAAAGAAAGATTTTTTGAAGCACTGCCAAACATTCCACTGGTGTGTGCTAAAATCCTTGGAAAGACCAAAAAACACAAAGCATTTATAAATAACAAATCCTTCTTTGACTTGCATGCTCAGAAGGCTCTTTAAGAAAAAGCATGCAAGTTTCGGAAGTGTGACAGGTTAGAAGGCTGACATTCACAAGTTTAAGCTGCAAACAATATGGTTCCTTCTGAGATACCAACATGAAAACAGGCCAAAGTTGTTAATTTATCTCAAAAACTTCAGGATGTGTACAATAATCACGTTAACTGTTGTTTATTGAGAACGTACTAAACCAGTATACATAGGCAAACCTGAACAGGTGGTGCCCATATCTCTCCGTCTGTTTCTGTGTCCAAAGTGGCTTCTTCATGGGCTGGTTTTAAGCATTTAACTGAAGTAACATGACATTCTCCGTAGTATTTGTTACCCCGAGATGAATTCACTGTCACAAACATCATTTATGGTATGAATAAAGTGTACAAGTATCACCTTGTGAGACTAAAATTTTTGTTCCCTGACGGCATAGCCTTTCTCACCATTCACATCTGCTGGGCGAATGTTGTGTATGTCAGTTAACAATGGCCAATTGGCTACCCCATAAGAACGAGGCCACAAATGCTCCCCTGAAAATTGAAATGAAATGGTTTGAGGACCATGGATGCTAATGCCAGTCAAAAATATTCAGAGAAAGTCTGATAAAATTTTGGACCAAATACAATCAAAAGCCTATACTGGAATTATCATGAACGATTATCATGGACATTCAATTTTCAACTTTTTATAGCGCAATAAACCATTTTGAGGACAGGAACCACCTTTGTATGGCATATAAGACATTAAACACAAAATTGGGAGAGGGCATAAATAGAATATTAAATTATAAAAAAATCAATCAGAAATCTCAAGCCTGCACTATAATCATAGGCCAGACATTTCAATCAGTTCAACATAGCTGAAGTCCTAAGGGGGGCCTAAAATGCTTCCCAAATGTATACTTCTACAAAGTAAACAATCCCACAAATATAAAAATTTTTAATGTTTGGATACAATTATTGTGGAGCATAAACTTTTAGGATAGGCGGGAGGCTATATAACGATTGGTCAATGACTTTTAAGTATAATTAAGAAAATGCAAAAATCAATAAGACTATGTGGTTTAGATTTAGTTACAAGGGTTCCTACTGTTTAACAATATCAAAGATAATTGTGTTAATTTAAACTATTGAGGTTGCTTAGAGGCAAACTATAAAGATTACAAAAGAAAAAGGTGTAAATTTGTTGAGTTCCCGTGCTTGGGATCGAGTCCAAGGAGGATTATCAGGAAAGATAATATCTTTTTCCTTATTTATGTTGGTCCCCTTCCTCGCAGAACCTATTTTTGATAATAAAAAATGGCAGCACTTGTCAAGGACAAGGCCTGGAGATTGGAATAAATTATTCTACTTCTAAGTTAATTTTTATGATGTATTATACTTCTAAGTTAATTTTATGATAACTTGTTGCTTTCTTTATTGCAAAACGTAATAGCCTTATATAGGCAAAGAAACATAAAAATTCCACCTAACTAGGACTCCTATATAGGCAAAGAAACATAAAAGTTCCACCTAAACTAGGACTGTTATTCAAGTTGTTTTAGGACTTTTAAAAAGACTCCTATACAAGCTGTTTTTATTGACATAACTATAACAAAAACTAGAGCAAAAATAATAGACTACTACTAAAAATAAAATACTCCTCTAATAGACTCCTAATAAAACACTCCTCTTTACAAGTAGTTGTTATCTCCCTCGTAGCTTCTTCCCACAATGTGTCCATATCAAAATTCATAAACCTCTATCATGTTAAAATGCTAATTAGCACATTAAAAACTGAGAAAGTGCAAGTCTTTCTTTGTCGGAAAATGATTTTACCATCCTCCTAGTTTGGGAATGACAAGCTTTTGCGATACAATGATTACACTATTCAACGGTGGATCCAAATTAAACATATCAAAAAGAACATAATTTTTTTCTCTATCTTATATTATAAAATTTTGCAAGTATTTGTAGACTTCATTTCATTTTTCTATCAACAACTATAATATTAGAGTCAAATTTGACAGTCAAGAATAAGGCTCTATATGTTGTGTAAGATTAGACTCACAGGAAAAATACTATTTTCTTTTGTTAAAGTTTTTCCCCTTTCCAGATTCTATGGTTACTATTTAGAAAATTCGTTCTTGACAAATTTTCTGTTGACTGTTTTTTACTAAAAATTTTGACTACTTATTCATCATAATGCACTTTAAATAGGTTCAATACATAGAGTTTTTAAGAAATAAAATAGAATAGAAATCTGCTAATTTGTTCTCCTAATAAAAGTAATTCACAAGAATAACAGACTTCTTATATCAAATAACTACTGCCTAAATAAGATAACCACTACAATTACTTCCTAATCAAGATGATCTTGTATATTTCATTCCTAATAATGTATCTTGCATATCATTACTCCCTCTAGACAAAGAATTTGTCCTCAAACTTGAACTCAGGATAACTTCGGATATTCTAACCCTCCTTCATCCACTTCTTCGGATTCTACTAATTCTATCCAGAATAACTTCTTACATTTATGTCCCAAATAGAATGCTTCATCATAATTGAAGCAAAACCCATATTTCCTTCCTTCCTGTATCTTTGCATTGGTTAACTTTTAAAAACATGTATTTTTGCTTCCAATACTGTTTCCCCAAAACTTTTCTTCTCTGCAATTGTCTCTCTACTAGCTATTTTCAAATTGCTCCTAGTAGGTGTTGCCTTAGGATTCCTCCCTAAAACAACTTGACTACTCTTCTTTTTTTTTTTTTGCTGTAATTTTACTTCTAATCGTTGCCCCTCCATAAGATCAATTGTCAATAGGCTGATTTGTTGCTTTGTAGTGAGGTTTGTGGTTCAAGCTAAAAAAGATAAGACTACTTCTGATAATCTTCTACCATATTTATTTGCTTTACATTGGCCAATTCACCTAGGGGTTGAGACTCGTACGAGAACTAAACCTCAGGTGACATTGCTTCGTAAATGTCTCCAAATCCATTCTTCCCTCTTCTTGCTTTACCTAATAAACTACAGTTCTCCATTAAGATGGAATGTTGCTAGCTCCACCTTCTCTCCTTCAAGCATTCGCTGATTTTTCAAAAAACTGTTCACATTTATGGACCATAATCAACAGATCGTTGGTAGCATCAGATAAAAAAATGTAATTTAGAATACCAAGGAATTCCCTCTGACTTGCCCAATGCTTCTGTTCTCCCTTCAGTCTCCACAAGTACACTATTGCTCCCCACTTCATTATTCTTACCATGACCCTTTAGCTCTCGCAAAGTCTCATCCAACTACAAGATTACGAACTTTTCTTTGGACGTTGGTGGGCCTCCACCTTCTACTCAGTGTTTCTCATGAACACATTATTCGGCTTCACAAGTCTACAAAATCATCTATGACACCAGACATTGATACCAAATTGATATGTGCTTTTGTGTATGATCTAGTCAAGCGATGACCACTTTTGTGTATGATCTAGTCAAGGGATGACCACTGGAAAATCCTTTTCTTCTTTACTAAAATTCTTCCCCTTTCAGAACCCTATAGTTTCTGTTTAGACTGCTCGCCCTTGACAAACTTTATGTTAACTATTTTTACCTTCTTATTCATTGTAATGCCCTTCAAATAGGTTCAGTACACAAAATTTTTTTTTTAAAAAAAAAAAATTGAAATTTGTTATTTTATTCTCCTACTAAAAATAATTTATGAAAATAATAAACTTCCTAAGTAAGATGATTACTACCTAAAGAAGATAATCACTTCAATTACTTCCTAATCAAGATGATATTCTTATATATTCATAATGCATCTTGCACATCAGTTTCAATGAATGAAAACCAATTATCTGTTTAGACATACGTAAAAGGAGAACTTAAGTCTGGGTTAGATCAAACCATGAAATGCTGAAATCTAAATTGTTTATAAGGTGTCGTCCCATAAAATTGAACAGCATAATTCAAGAGGATCCTAAAACATTACAACATGCTAAGTAAGATAGAGCGTCAACTCAAAGAATCAAAGCCAAAGAATTAAGAACGCTATGTCACCACGTTAAGAAGATGAGAGATTTGCACAAGAGCAAAGTCTCAATTTAAACATATCCTTATACACTAACTCCACATGTTTTCATATTTACCAAACAGCCCTCTCAGAAACCTCTAATTAACATGCAATAAAGTTACAATTACCTGTCAGTCTCTAACAACCAAGCTTATGTGCTTTGAAGTAGGTTTGGGCTTAGTATATATATCTGCTAAAATATAAATGCAAAAGGAAAGAATCGTAGACTCACTATTCCAACCTTCGGGTTTTCCAGCTAAGCGCTTTGAAACAACTTTCAAGGAGTAAATTTCGATTCTGAAAAGAAAAAGGCCAATCTAGTGAGGTGTACTATAATGGACCAAGAAACAAACTGAGTTGTAAATGCATTATATACATACACATCTTCCGAAATTTCAGGGCAATAAGCATTTGCAGCATCAAGAATGCTAAGAGCATCCCACACCTGAATGATTTAAAAATGAAGCAAAAGCAGAGAAGAGAAACCAAAAGGTCAAAACGATGGAAAAACCTGTTTGTAGGACAGGGCTCGATGTGGAGAGATGATAGAATAGAGTCGTGTCTTGAGAGCTTTGCCTTTGAGAAGACCAACACCACCGTAGTAACTGTCGACGTCCTCACACGGAAGTGAAATTGCAGATTGTGCAGGAGCCACTGCAAAACCACTGATCAGGAATAACAAGTAAACAGTAACAATCCTCCACACTGTTTTGGACCACAAATAACTGATGGGAATCTGAACCAGTGTAGGTATTGAAGTGATGGTAAAACTGTAATCTTGGGGCTTTTTCACGAATGAAGCTTTACAAGACTCTCTTTTTACTCCCAATTTGGAAAAGGATTTAATTTTGCCGTTCAATGCTCTATCTTTAGCTGTTAATTTCGAGCAAGATTGGATTACAAGAGAGAAGCACTGCATCTTCCAACGTTGAATATCTCACCCGCAAATCAATCTCCCCGTCCGTCTGACCATACTATAAATCCCTGACATCTTTTTCTGGACTAGAGGTTCGGGCGCGTCCCTTTCGGGTTTGGTGAAGTTAGGCCCAAACTCTTGAAGCGTAATCTATTCATGTATTTATAACCGCATGCACCAATGGAATTGTATTCATATCTAATGGAATTGTTTTCTAAGTCAAGCCAGTATTGTGAATCCAAATTGTTCGAACGTAATGCCTGCCGTCTAAATTACGACGTGTTTGGTTTTTTTTTTTTAATTTAGTATAAATTTATTTTTTTGATAGGTAAAGCGGGCGAAGCTTAAAAAGAAGTCTCTAACTAACGAATATAACTAACACCAATAACATCATGAAAGAGCTATGAATTCACCGCATCCGGTGGGCTAGCTAACGGATGAAAACCCGGACTAAAGTCATAAGCATGATGGGATAAAGTATCAGCGACGAAATTTCCCTCCCGATGTATGTGTGTAACCAAAATCCTCTCGAAAGACTCCATTCGCTTGCGTATTCGGGCAATCAAAACGGCAACTAAAGCAGTAACCGCATACTCTCCATTAATCATGTTAACGGCTAACAAATTATCACATTCAACTTGAATATGCCTCAAATTTAAACTCGCAGCATACTCAAGTCCATGGAGGACAGACCACACTTCCGCATTCAGAATCGGACATCAACCAATGTTTACCACAAAGCTGTATACCCAATTACCATGGCTGTCGCGCACAACCCCTCCGCCATACGCTGCCATGTCATTAGCCGCTAGCGAGGCGTCGAATTTATTTTTTAAAAATGCAATTTAATTTTTAATTTTTCATAAATATTCCTTATTTTAGATTTCAATTAAAAATAACGATCAAACACATGTTGCCATTTATATGATGATTTAATAAAGTTCTTAAACTCGAACCAAAAAGATTAATTCTAAAATAAGAAAATAATTTATTATAATTATCATTAATTCTTATTTTAAGTTGAATTTAATTTGTTCAAGTCGGATTTAAAAATTAAGTTAAATTATCGTATTAGTGACTTTTAATTAATTCATGTTTAATATTCATATTGCATATATTTAATTTAAAGTTTAAGAGAAGATAATATTCTGAAAATTAAATATTAAATATTTTCGAGAATTTTAAAAAAGGTAAAGTTGGTTTTAAAAATTTTAAATTGTAAAAGAAATTTATGTCTTCTATTTAAAAAATAATTTGTCAAATTTGAGCCTAATCAAACTCAAATATTTGAATATCAGGCAAAGTTTAAATGTAATTAAATCAAACTAGAATCCTTTTTTTTGTTTGTTTACAAAAGAGAAAGGAAAAAAACAAACAAAACATACAAAACAAGAAAAAACACCATTAGTGCAGTGTCTTGCGGTATAAAGCTATTTGCATGTCTCGGTGAATGAACTCCATAACGATCATCAGAGGCTCCTGAAGTATTTACAATCCTAGGCTTGATAACAAGGCTAGAGAAACCAGGCTATCGGCATACTTGTTCCCTTCTCGATAGACATGTTGAAATTGCACCTCCCATGCTCAATGTATTAACTCACAGGTACCTTTCACAAAAAAATTTCTTTAGGCAATATTAAATTGGATAAAGAACGAATGTTAATAACCTCTAATGAATCCACTTCGATGACAGTGCGTTGATAGCTGAGTTCCCATGCTAATGTGAGATTCGAGTGGATTCCTCAGAGTTCAGCAGCCGAACGCGAGCCCCCTCTAATATTCTTCAGGAATCCTCCACATCATTGACTTTGACAGTCTCTAATTAAGCCTCCAGTAGTAGCAAGGTTTGACCCTTGTTTAACTAAACCATCTGTATTCAATTTGACCTATTTCTCCATCAATTTGGTCCACCCAGCTAATTTATCCAAGGCCAATCCATCTGCCTTAAACACGTAGCTTTCCACAGTGTTTGCCCTTTCTATCCAATCAACGTAATCTATAACAACCTAGTCCCTACTTCCGGCCAAACAAAGTCATCCTCAAATAGGCTTCTGTTTCTCCATTGACATAAAAACCAGTAGGCAACGTCATAGATTGTAGCCCACTCTATCTGCTTTACTTGTGACTGCTTCATAAAGTTGGATTTCACCCACGTCCCCTTAGTCTATTGAAAAAAACTTGTATCAACCACTTTAGGAGAAATTGGCACCAAAAAGATTTCACTCTAGGACAATCTTATATTGCATGTAAAGTTGACTCGTCATGGCAATGACAATGTGATCTCAAACGGCTCGTCTATCAGGAACCTCGCGCGGACTTGTCTCAAGGAGTTTTATCTCTCCGACAACCATCTCCCCACTGCCTGGAATATATGCGGTCATTTCCCTCTCCTCCAATTTCCAGCTCAAATCGACATCACCAGTCATATAAGCCCAGATGAAGTTAAGACGGTTTTTTTCTCCATGACTCCCAATAAAGCTCCTGGCTTTGATGGATTCACCGCGCTATTCTTTCAATCCCAGTGGGACATTCTTGGACCCTCTTTGATCAACTTTTTACAGCGCATCCTTTGGCATGAAGCCTGGGAGTTGGCGATCAACCGTACCATTATAGTCCTTATCCCAAAGACTTTGTCCCCCTCTTCTATATCGTAGTTTAGACCGATAGCTCTATGCTCGGTTCTGTACAAAGCCCTCTCTAAGATTATTGTGAATAGGATTAAACCGCACCTCGAAGAGCTTGTAGCTCCTACTTAGTGTAGTTTTGTTCCAGGGTGCCTTATTATCGACAACATCATTATCACGCAGAAGGTCATCCACTCCATAAAAAGGAAAACTAGTTGCAAAGGGCTAATGGCTATTAAAGTGGATTTGGAGAAAGCGTATGATCGGTTGTCGTGGGATTTTATTCAGGACACTCTCATCAATGTTAGCCTTCCGGATTCGCTGATCACCCTCATCATGAAGTGCATGTCTACTGTCACCATCCAAGTAAACTGATATGAGGAGCTCAGTGACACCTTTACTCCTACCAGAGGTATTCGCTAGGGGGACCCACTTTCTCCCTACCTTTTTGTCCTTTGCATGGAGCGCCTTGGACATGTGATTACTTAAGAGGTGGCACAACACCGCTGGAAGCCGATCAAATTGAGCAAATATGGCCCACACTTCTCTCATTTATTCTTTGCAGACGATCTCATCCTCTTCGCAGAAGCTTCCATTGATCAAGTGATCGTCATTCGGGAAACTTTGAATTCTTTCTGCACGGCTTTTGGACAACGAGTTAGCCCCGCTAAATCGCGATGTTATTTTTCCAAGAATATCCCTTCCTCGACGCGCCACTCTTTAAGCTGTGAATTAGGTTTCTACATGACGACTGACTGTAACACCCAAATACCCCCTGGGAGGATATGTGGATGCCACCCAAGACAGTACAATCAAATCAGACTAGTTCACAC
>JAOSBK010000204.1:13778886-13794991 GCA_027568895.1 Erythroxylum shatona
GTCTTAATTGTTTTATAAATAACCTAAGTTGGAGAGCCATACACGACACTTCTAAGTTGGAAAGTGAGAAAGGTGCTTTTGTGAGATTTTCTTCTTCTCATCCGTGGGTTCTCCTTCCTCTTCTTCGTTAGTCTTCTTCACTTGTCATTTTGTTCACAAAACTATTCTAGCTTAATTGCTTGCCCTTCACTTGTACACAAATTCAAGCTTAAGCCTTGTGATGATGATTGTTGTGTGGGTGAGTGATGATCGTATGGTTTTGGGAGGAAGGTAGAGAATTGGTGAAAAGTGGAAGAAATGAAGAATTAAAGGCTTGTTAGGTGAGAGTTTTGTTTTTATGGTCTTAAATTGGTAGTTGATGCATTATTTGTGACGTCTTGAACATTAATTTCATGGTACATGGGATTTGATTGTATGGGTATAAATTTATGTTTGTGTAAGGATAAATGATTGAACATGTAAAGTATAGTTGAATTGTGTGTTTTGGATGGATTTTAGTGATGTTAGATGAGTGGTACTTAAAGTAAGAAAATTGTATGTGTGTGCTGCCATTTTTGTGGCTACTTGTTCAAGTGAATGGCTTGATGAAATTTTGGCTGAATTAGTGACTAAATTGGATGCTTATGGGTGTAGAAATGGTTTTGGAATGATAGGAGTAGAGTTAGGTGTAAAAGCTGGAAAGTGGAATGTGAGTATGTTTCAATGATTGGGTCATAACTTTTGATATGGTTATGCTATTGAGATGGGGTTTAGCTTGAATTAAACTTAAGAAATTTGGATAGAATTCTTATGAAGGAAGTTCTGTCCAATTGTGGCTTGAAGGGTTCTGAATTTTTCTTTGAAAGTGAGAAATGTGTGCAGGGTGAATAGTGGTGATTCTAGTATTTAAAGATGTGTGACCAGAAACTTTGGGGAATTTTTCTAGGCTCAAATAGACAGATTTTGTGAAATTAGTCTTCATGAAAGTTGAAGATTTTCTTGTTAGCTTTCTATTGCCACTAAGTATGACATTTTTTGATTTTTAGGTTGAAAGTTATGGCTTGTTAACTTTCAGATGGTAATTCGTGTATTAATGTGTTTTGGTGTGTAAATGTCTTTAAGTGTATAGGTTTTGTGATTTCTGTGTTCTGAAGCCAATTTTGGACTGTTATGGTCTAAATTAGCTCAAGTGATCTTATGGAAAGTTGTAGAAGAATGTCTTAGCTTTGTAATGATGTATAATATGCGAATTTTGGATGTAGGTATTGTAAGTTATGAATTTTTAAAGTTTGGATATGGTTTAGGTGATATGTTGATTTAACAAGCTTTAACAGGGCAGCTACAATAATGGGAGAATTTGACCCAGTTAGAGAGAGAATTTGCTTCTAAGTCCTTCATGAGAATTTTATCTTGTTTTCTGATCTTTTCATTGCTATAAAGTATGGAATTTTTGGATAATGGGTTAGGAAGATATGATTTTTGGAAGATTATGTTACTGTTAGGATGACACTTATATAGGCAGAAACTTTGATTGAGAAATTGATCTATTTAGAGGTTGAATTTGCTTCCAAGTTGTTCATGAAAGTTGAAGAATATGTTTTGATCTTTCTTTTGGTATAAAGTATGGAATTTTTGGCAAAAGGAATGGAAAGATATGATTTTTAGTAGAGTGTTGTACTGTTTTGGGAAATCTGTGATTGGGCAGTACTTTTGATTGCATTTTTGACACCCTTAGGGGTGAAATTGGTTTGTAAGTCCTTAATGAAACTTGTAGGATTTTCTGTAATCTTTCCAATGAGACCTTATTTGTGATTTTTGGATACTTGTGTGAAAAGATAGGTTTTGTGAAAGGAGAGAAGGAAAATTAGGTATAAATATAATTGGACCTATAGAGGTCCGAATTGAGTGATTTTGGTGTCTATGAGTTTCTAAAATTTAGAGGAACATTTTGTGACAGAAACTTTTGGAATAATGCTGGGAATGTCACGAACATGCATTGTACACATTTTAATTGCTACATAGGCATTATTAAATATTTCTGATTGTCAATTTGGTAATGTTGGAATATTTTCACTGTTATAGAGGCGCAGTTGGAACGTGAAACCACAGACGTTGCCGAGACTTCCAGGCATTAGCTTCGAAAGCTATTGGTGAGTGACCTAGACGGTTCCTCAATTATTATTTGCTTAAAATTCTGTGGTGCATAATGGTGGGATTGTGTTTTGATTATGGATTCCGGACAGAAGGTCCGATGTATTGGGAGATTATGACATAGAAGTGCTATTTGTCTGAGAATTTGGGACCTCTGTGTTTTAAATGTGATCGTGAATTTAATATGCTTAATTGTGAATTATTTGTTTGACTGTGATAATTTGGGATTGATTGCGATGTTGATATTTCTTAATTGTGACATATGCATTCCATGCATGAATACATGATCAGTTAATGACAGTTGTGACCGGAGTAGCCACCGAGAGCTAGAAGCTCAATGTATTTGGGCCTTGAGCCCACAATGACTCAGAGCCTCAGGCTCAACGATTAATACGCCCATATTGGGACAGTTTAGGAGCTCGATCACAACAATGTAATAAATTGGAAAAGTGTCACATACGCATTACAGATGCATTTGATTGAATTTCTTTGATTGAGTGAAAGGCAAAATGCCTTGTGCTTATGTGCTCACAATCATGTGGTACTTCTGAATGTGAATTTATAATACAACTGTGTTATGCTTGAGTGTTGCATGAATTGAGTGAATCATCGATGATGGTTACCTCACTGAGTTCTCAAACTCACCCAACATTGCAACGTATTTTCCAGGACCGAATGAGTAGAATCCTAGCTCTAGAGGGACTTTTCCTGCCATGTAGATCTTGTTGGCAAGAGAAGTCATGGCTCATAGGTCAGTCAGCTGGGATTTTTGGGGGATGACCTAGTTAGGCTTTTTGTATGATGTACAGACAGTAAACAATGACAGATATGTAAATTACTGATTTGATGAAATGAAATGAGGAAAATTTATGGTTTCAAAAATTAGTGATTTTAATATTGATGTATTATTATTATGATGCCATGTGAAGTACAGCAGTGATTGTTCATAGTTCACCCTCATCGTAGGATATGTATCGGAATGACCTACGAGCGTCCCGGTGTGTACCTTGCGGTAAGGGAGCACTACAACTCATTACCTAGGCAATAATTCTTGATATTGATTTTTTAAAACGAATTCTTTTTTCTCTTCTCATTATTGTTTCCTACTTTATTTTATTTGCTTAATTATTATTGTTAATTTAAAACCAACTCTCAATTCGTAGACTAGATAATAGGATAATGATAATTACTAGTATTTATTGTTTTCGTGGAATTCGACTCGTTCTTGCTTATGCTAGCTACAACTACATTATGCATTTGCAATTAATTCATATTGGTATAAAAATGACCAATCAAGGGCCTTAAAAATGTCTAAAAATGGTCATCCCAAAATTAAAGGTACATGTTTATCCTCAACCATAATTAATAAAGAAATTATAAGAATAAGAAACTTTCCAATTCTTTTAGGCATATCTTCTATTATTCCTACTAAATGTTTGAATAGGCATATCTTCTATTATTCCTACCAAATGTTTGAATAAACAATCTACTAGTTCAAGAGAGATAGCATTAAGTTTGATATTGTCTAACTTAAGCTTCTTACAAACTAATAAGGGCATAAGGCTAACGCTCACCCCTAAATCACACAAGACATGATAAAAGCTCGAGTCTTCAATAATCTATGAGATGGAGAAGCTGCTAAGATTCTTAAGCTTTAGAGGTAATCCATTATGAGTTGCAACTTTGCACTACTTAATTAAGGTTGCATCTTTATACTCTTAATTGTTGATTTAAACTATTTGTAATATGTCTAAGCCTCTCTTCTTGTCTCCCTAACCTAAAACCTTATGTAACTTAAGTATTTTCTTTATTTCTTTAGGCTTTGGTTAGTTTATTGAGGTTGATAGTTTCATCCCTCATACATCTGTGTTCCACAATGTTGGGTTATCCTAGTCATTATACTCTTCTTGAATGGCTATTTGAGAATCAGTTTCCATTTGACAAGTATCACTTCAATCAAATTCTTTAATTCACTATTATTCAAATTTTGCTCCTTTATTTAAGTTGGCACCTAAACCTTGAGTTATGGTTTTCCTCTGGCTTCAAACCCAACACCTTATTGTAGTTACTAATGATGAATAACTTCCTTATTAGCTTCTAAATTTCTTACAAGAGCATTATTGGCTTCCATTGATAGGATAAGGATAGTTTAGTATCTTTGAGCTCCCTATCCTTTGTCAATTAGTTCAATTTAAGAGTATCAAAAAGTTCTTTGTCTTTGTCAACATATCTTAGCATAGCGAGCTTTATTTAATTATATTATTTGTTTCCTAAATTTATTAATTAACAATATAACTAGCCAAGTAACATAACCCATAACCGTATTGTTTTCAAAAAAATTATACTTATCTAGATTCATTCTATACTTCCATTTAGTGGTATTAAAGGGTTCCTAAAAATATGTCAGGGGCCTTGTTCCAACACCTTTTGTACATTTTATTCACTGTTAAATTTGAACAAGAAGAAGTCCCACTTGTTGATGAAAATCCTCTCTAATCCCAATTTTCCCGTTTCTGTCTCATCCCATTATCACATTAGCAAGAAACATAGTCTTTTGTCAATAAAATAACTCACTATAGTCGCTAACCATCCTAAAGCATCAGCACGAAGAACCCATAATGAAGAAGAGACCACCAAAGGGCCATCACCTTAAGTTTGAAGAATAAATATAACATTTTCTTGATAGTGATAATTAGAATCACCTACCACTGAATGTCAGGATTTCCTTATTTGTTTCTAAATAACAGAAGAAGATTTTGTTAATAAGACAACAACTTTAGAGGAAGCAAGAAAGATGAGAAGTGAGAAGGATTGTTATTTGGGTGAAGCGGGCTTAAAGTAGAGTTAAAGGGTTAATAGTGGAACTTGGGATGGAGAGACATTTGGAATAGGATTAGGAAAGGAGGACATATTATAGGTTAAGTTTTGTTACTGCTAAAAAAATAAGTTAGAAGCAATCATAACAACAAAAGGAGAAAGATGTTACAAATTTTTTAAGGTTCTAATTTGAATAGGGGATGAGCTCAAAGGTAAGAAAGAGAAATTCAAAAGTAAAGTAAGAAGTCTGACAAGGGGTATGTTGAAAAATTAGGATGGCATATGTACCCATGTGTAGTGAAATAATCACAAAACATTTTCTTTTGATTTCTTGAAAGCCAAGATCACTAAAATTCTATAAAATAATTAACATATAAATCATAATAAAAGCAAAAACCATAATTCGTAGCTTATTTCAAAACTTGGTCCTTTTTCTTGCTATTTCCTTTGAATCGTTTCTAAAGTCAACTCATCTTAACCACTGTTGTTGCACAAATATCTGACCTTTAACAATATTTGTAGAAGTACTAAAAGAACTGTACAACTATTACAGAGAGGACTAGGCAAGGAGTAATATCTTCCTTAGAGCTTAAGTCTATTTATAATAGGTTTTGAATATTTTAGTAATTTAATTGAAATTACATTCTAATTTTAATTAAACTTCAATTAGAATAATAATATAATTAGAATTAAATATCAATTATGCCCAAATAAGATCCAACATCTTATGTTGATCCTTATTTATCAAACATCTCATATTTAACCATAAAGTTTCTCAAACTTTACAATCAAATCTAACTTGATTAAAACACTTTTCTCTCTTCAACTCATTCTTTATGTATGACCCATTACATTTCCAAATATGTTGGCAATAGATATAAATTATAACTATAAATCAAATTTAACATTAGATAAATTAAAAACTTTTAATTAATCTTTAATTCTCTAATTAAATAATTTATATCCATAGATCAAGATTGGTGCATCCTGAATATCTGAGTATTTAGAAATGTTAAATTAGTTTTGACTAACATTTTTATGTATAGTTTTTCTATACAAGTCTATCCTTTTATCATATAAATTTTTATTAGACATAGAGTATAAAAATAATGTGTACTCTATTTGAGTCCAATCAAGTCAGTTCTCTATCATTAGTCATTAATTCAATTAATGAAATTTGTAAACTATTTTACAAAGTGTCATTCCACCTTGACCAAGGATTTCCTAAGTTAATACTAATATAAAATAATGGAATATTCTCCCTGATCACTTTAAGGTAACAAATCATATACTAAACTACCTCTATATATTTCATACAATATCCAATGACTACCAAATGAGTTATTCTTAACTAAAATAAGCCATAAATAATATCAAAACATAGCAATTTTTGATAGTTGTAGGTTGCATGATGTTTTAGTAGATATTTTGGTTTGTTTGTAGTTGTTAAGTAATTGATTTATGCATGTTTAGTTTTAAAGTTTTATTACTTAGTTAGATATTTGTGTTTTGAGTGTTATATAGGTAGAGCTTGCTAGTGAGTTTTAATTTTGTGTGCTTGAGGTGCTTTGATGTGTTTGTTAGTGTTTGAGATAAGATATCAAAGAACAAAGAAGATTTGGGAAAACCTGATGGAAGACCCAATACCACAATCTTGGCCCATGATCGTGACAGAGACCCTTTCATTAAACCACGATTGTGATAGAGACCATTTCAGTTGGCCATGATTGTGGCCTCCCTGCACGCAGACAGACACGGACTAACCTCTTAAACTTAATTTTTGTGAGTTATTTCAGACTTTTGGCCCCTGGTAAAACCTAGTTTTTACCCTAATTAGAAAAGACTACATAAGAGAAGAGAAATGACCTAAAAAGGGAGCGTCCTTTTGCCACTTTGGGAAAAAGCTAAGGAAGAGGAAGAAGGAAGAGAGAGAAGAAGAGAAAGAAGAAGGTGGAGCTTCAGCTGCTTCAACCTCCAATCCTCCGAGTTATCTTTTCTTCTTTTCATCTTTTGTTTCATTCATTTGATGTATGAGATGGAATTGACGGTGATGAATCTTAGGTTAAGGATGTTCTAACTTCTATTAGAGATTTATACTTGATTTAATGTTAATGTAGTTGCTTTTGTTGTTAATGATGTTGGGTGTCATGATTATTTGTTGTAATTGCATCATTTGGTAATAAATTGAGAGAGTGAATGGAATGCAAAATAATTAGGTTGGTTAATGAAAGTTAAACTATCTAATAGATCACACAAATAATCAAATCAGTAAGCATACAGAGAGAGATCTCGTGTGAGGACTTGATTATTTATTGGAATGCTTAAGAACTAATTAGGTTGTAGGCTATTTTGTTAATCAAGAGATTACATGCTTGACAACTCAACTTAATTAGGGTTTATGAATTAGGGCTTAATGATTACAACTCGAGAGAGACTAATCCACCCTTCAAAAGTCCAAGACTGACACCATATTAACACAAAGTGACTAAGTTAGCATTGATGATAGGATAAATCCTCTTTCTCATAATTTGTTAATATTCCTTGTTTAAATTTCAATTATCAATTGGTGGTGCTCAAATTTGATTTCTTACATTAATTTAGAATTATTATTTCAATCACTCCATATTCGATTGTTTACTTTTCTGTTTAGTTTTTATTTTCATTTTAATTATATTTTTAGGCCTTAGATGAATTAGGATTCGATTAGTTCACTAATTCCTCGTGGGATCGACACCTCATATACTACGCTAAAATCTGTGTGCTTGCCAAAATATTGAGCGTTTTATAAAGATTAAAACTTGCTCATCAATTTCTATATGAGATAACTTTGGAGATCTCAAGTTAAAGGATCACTTATATAATTATCACAATGAAAATTTCTATAAAAATACAATTAATGTTCCAACTTAAATTCTCATATGGAGTCAGTTCAGTAAATTTGTTCTCTAATAAGTATCAGCACATTTGTTTAAATGTCTCCAAATTTTAATTTATGAGATCGACTAATTTTTTCAAAAGGAAGAAACATACTGTGTGATAATATTTTTACACTTTATTAATATCATATTTTAATAGAACAATAATTAAGAATAATTTAGAGATAATACATAAATAAAGTATGAATATTATAATTATAATCTTATCATGATTTTATTTGTAATATACACGTAACTGATAGATTTTACCAAATACATTTAAATATGTATAAGATCAAGAATGCTTTTTAAATTATTTTTCATTAAATTACAATCAATTAATTTGCTATAGGACATAAACTTATAGGGTAGAGAGACATTCAAGCTTTGCATGGCTATGAAAGCCATAAGAATATTAGAAAGGAAAAGTTTGCTAATAAGAAAGTGAAAATTGACTTCTCTGCAAGGTTTAACTTCCGAATACTTTAGAAATTCTTCTTTCTGTTGTATTTACAATACATGCTCTAAAATATCTCATATTGAAAACATTTACGTTTTAATGTAGCATCAATTGAAAAGAAGTTAAATGAAAAAAAAGTGAAAAGTTTGCTTTAATAATAATAATAAAGAAATTAAAACTCTTATCATAAACTAATTAAAACATTTCTTGAAGTGGATTAATTTAAAGCATATCAAATATGATTATGAGCCCATGTATAAAACTTGGACAACCTCTTAAAAAACGAAAAGATGAATCCACGTGACCCAGCCCAGGAGGACATCCATCACATCACTGCTTTCCCGCCTTCCCGCCCTTCTTCTTTTAAGTCTCTTTTGTAAGTGTTTTGGAGGCTATGCGTTGAACTGATTAACTGAGGACTTTTATTTTTTTTCTTTTCTGGAAATGGAAATGGTTGCACAAGAAGAAGACATCTGCAGGGACGTTTCATCCCATCTCAAGACCCCCAGTAAGGACCCAACCACCACATCAGTTCCTCTCTCCCAGTTCGAGGTCTCTCTCTTTCTTTCTCTCGAAACTGGTCTTGTCTATATCACCTATGATCAAATTTTTACACGAGATTAATCTTGTTTTATTTTCATACGGATTTTTCTCATCTTTTTGGCCTCTCTTTTGGGGTTGGTTGTAAGGAATAGGTTTGAGTTGTAACTATGTCGTTGTAAAAATTTTTGGTGGATCGGTTCTCCTCAGTTGTTGTTTCGTGTTTGAATTCTTGAATGGTCGTGTTGGTTTTTGTTTTCCTGGGTCTGTGGTCTATCATCGTCTGTTTGCCTAACTTCCTCGGACTAAACATTACGTTCCTTTGTTACCTTTATAATGATGGTGTAGTTGGCCTTCTGAATTCCCGAGGTAAATTCTCAGTACCTGATAGAATTGATAGTTGCTAAAAATTTCTGGCTCAATTTTCGGAATTCAAGGGGGATTTGTACTTGTCTTGTGCTTGACGATTTTGCTTTATTCTGTGCTATTGAACGTACTGCTCTGAGAAGGAGATGCTTGTGGACCTTGCAGGATTCCCCTGTATTTAACTACATCAACAATCTCTCTCCAATCGAGCTCGTTAAGTCTATACAAGCCAATCAAACATACAACTCACCCTCATTTGCTTCACCTCTCCCGGTTTTCACTTCACCCCAACTGAATTCCAAAAGAGACGCCGATTCCAGTATTAGAAGGTAAAACTAACTGCAGTTTTTTAAATCTAAACAAAATCAATTTTTTCTGAATTTATGAAGAATTGAGGGCTTAATGGTGTTGATTTTGCTGCTAGGCATCTATTATCAATGCCATCAATAACCCAGCTGCCTCTAGTTAAAGGAGTTGGTAGTAGTACACCATCGTGCAGTGAACAATTGGGGTGTTTTGCTTCTTCAGCCTCGGACGTTTCTATTGAGCCATCTGGTGATAAATTGGAATTAAACATTGAGCTCCCAGAAGCACTAAATTCTGATAGTGCTAACCTAAATAGTAGCGTGGTGCCACTCAATGCAATTAGTGTAGGTCGTCAAAGTGAAGCAAGAGGCAAATTAGAAGAAAGACATTGCCCATATGACGATGACAAGTTTCTGCGTAAGATATCCAGAGTTGAGCAAAGAAGAGATGATGTAGGATGTGATTGGGTGATGCTGATTTCTGACTTTGATTCTTCTGTTACTGAAGAACAAACTGAAGAGCAAAAACTAGTGGATCCTGGAACAATATCTTTCATCTCAGATGTCTTAGATACTCCGCATGGTAAGACAAATAATTTTGACAATATGATTACCATTGATTCTTTTGGTTCCTCTGAACAAAATGAAATGGAACAATCAGGACCTCTACCAATAGATATCGGAGAACAGAAACATACGGATGAAATACCAAATATACTTTCTGGCTCTCTAATGAATAAGCTAGTCGTTAAAGATGCAGCCATCGAATTGGTTGCTGAAGAAGATTCCAGTCAGTCCAACTGTAAGGTCAGATCAAACTTCTTTGTGTAATAGAATTGATATAAGGATACCATGGATAACATTTTATGTGACTCATTTAGTAGAAAAACGTTGGCTGGCACCTTGAGATCTATTATACTGAATTAAAGGATCATACATGTTGCTCTTGGCAAACATGTGATGTATTATGAGACTCTAGGTTGATTTAGCTGAGGCCATTTAAGAATACAAATTTAAAGGTGAGCCAGTTCACTTACACGTGCAGCAGATTACTGACCCCACAGTTTAGCAAAACTTGAAATGCATATACTACTTGGAAGGTCAAAGTGAATTATTTCCAGTCTTAGAAAATTCATGCTCACTGTAACATGTATTATATCTTATTCTCTAAAGGAACAAAGCTAATATCTATTAGCTTGAACTCTTGACCTGATACTTAAAAGTTCATTCTTGCATATTCATTTGCACTATTCCATATTACTGCAAACTATTACTGATATCCAAATTTCCACATTGCTGAACCCTGGACCATCTCCTTTGTCCATGACAGCAACATAGCATACGAAGGCGTAGCCTGCTTTTTGAAATGGCAGGAACTTATAAAAGGGAACCAACATGCAGTTCCAATAGTAGTTCTTCACTGCCATCACAACTAGATCATAGAGTTCCCATCATACAAAACCGCACAACTTCAAATAGAGCAGGTCAAGAAAGCACATCCTCCATGTTATCAGGAAGGGATGCTGATTTCTATATAAATGCTCCTATAACTAATTCAACAGATGATAATGTTGTCAATATTCAAGCTACAGATTCAGGAATACAAGAAAGGAGTAAGCAACCACAATTATAATCTTAATGTTCAGTATTTATTTAAATGTTGACATAATTTTGTTACTAACTTTTGGGATGACAGATTTAGTTCCTTGTGATACTAGAGATACTGGAAAAGCTGTGCTTGTATCAATGGATATCAGTGAAGAATTTGACAACAATAGTCCCAGAATGAAGAAGTATATGAAGGATTAAAGTTTTAGCTTGAAATTGAATTCTTTGGCTAGAACACCTTTGTTAAACTTTTATTTCATTTGCAGACACAAAATGGACCATGTAACTGCAGCTTGCAAGCGCTGCAACTGTAAAAGGTCAAAATGCTTGAAACTGTACGTTCATTCATCTTTCACAAACTTATGGTCATTACCTATGGATGGCCTAAATTGTTTGTTAAAATTCCCAATCCATAGTTTCTGACACTTCCACTTACATGGTTCATAATCTTAACCATAACAAAGTGAATAAATTATCCTTTGCTGCTTTACAATTTTTATGCTAGTTGCCTCTGAAAGTGGTGCTCCAAACAAGTTTTTCTAGATCAGAATTTTGTTAGTTGCTTCATTTCTTGGTGTGGTTATTGAACTTTTTAAACTTTGTGAAAGCAGTAATAATGATAAAAATGCAACACTTGACTTTGAAATACAGCACTGAATATGTGTATAGAAAATCCTGATTATTAAATATATTGAAACCTAGCTCAAACAATGATTGACATGTGCATTTTTTTCATGACATGGTACTTCGTCGTTTGGTATATGTATTATATGACATAGTTGAATGCACAATTTCATATCATGTATTCATTTCCTAGCCTGTATTTTCTGTCATTTGATCATTTTTCTAGTGTGTTCTCCTCATCTCAAGCATTTGGGATCAAATAACTTATTGTGTAATTCTTCCCATGTTTATAACCATTTTTTATTGAAGACAGTTACTGTGAATGCTTTGCTGCTGGTCTCTATTGTATTGAGCCTTGTTCATGCCAAGACTGTCTCAACGAGCCGGCTCATGAAAGTACAGTTCTGGAGACTCGCAAACAGATTGAATCTCGCAACCCTCTAGCATTTGCTCCCAAAGTTATAAGGACCACTGATTCTGCTACTGGTTTTTTGGTTAGATCATCTTCCTAAGCTATATGATAATAGTTTAAAGTTTCATTAGCCTTTTCTGTTCCATTCATATTCCTTTCAACAATGGAATTTGTGAGATGAAACCCTAAGGTCGTAACTCGGTGTAATCTACAATCAAACTCTGAAGACCGTGATGCCATTCTGAATTGATTTCCTCAGTATTTATACACTTGAAGTTTGTTTTTGCAGGATGCAAGTAACAAAACGCCAGCTTCAGCCAGGCATAAAAAGGGATGCAACTGTAAAAAGTCAAGTTGTTTAAAGAAATACTGCGAGTGCTTTCAGGTTCTGGGCATTGTCTCTTTCAATTTGATATTCTGTTATTCACATCTAAAGATGGAAATTTTCTTGTAAATGAAGGGGGGTGTTGGCTGCTCTTTCCACTGTCGATGTGAGGCCTGTAAAAATAGTTTCGGTAAAAAAAATGGTGGGTTGTTTACATGCTCTTATTACTTCCGTGTACATCTTTAGTAACTAAATAGGCTGACCCCAAACATAAACATTATAGCTGGGATCAATAGCGATACTCTGGCTTTTCTTTACTTTCTCTTCTCCTCTAAGTTGCACGATTAATGTGAATTCTATAGGATTTGAGGAAAATGAACTAGAATGTGAAGAATTCAAAGCAAAGGACAAGAATACTGTAGGTGTGGCTTCCAATGATGAGATGATGAAAAGGGCTAAAGATGAGGATCAAAATCTTCCAATACCTCCTGAAGCTAACAGGTTCTGTATTTAAACCCTCCTAGACATCCATGTTGATTGAAATCTTATTTTACAAGGAAAAACTTGACAAACTATTGTTGTCTTATTCAACGGGCGATTGTTTTTAGCAGGCAGCTATCTGGATCTCTTGTGGTAGTTGATTCATCACCAACTGGAATACGTGTCGGCCAAAAACCTGGAAGTGTAAATCTTTCCTGTGGACAGGTTAAGATCAAGAAGCATCTTCAGATGATCTCAAAAGATGAGACTCCTGATGTTTTGACCAGCAAGCATTCACTCACGGGTGTGAAGTTGGGCTCTCTTAACCGCAAAACGGCACCTCCTCATCATGGGTTTTGTTCATCAACTCATTGTAAAGGTAGCAGAAAGTTAATTCTAAGATCAGTCCCCCGATTTCCATCTCTTAACTCACCGCATCAACAATGACTCGACCTCCAGCAAAAGCCTGATTCATGCTGCCGCTTCTTGTGTATATGAGCCCGTTAAATATCTCTTGTATACTAAGCACATGTTTCCCTTTGTCACAAGACTGCTCTTCATTTGTGTGGAATTTTTTCTTTACCTGTGTTTCTAGTAGTAGCTTTGTACAATGGCGTAACTTTGCAATGCATTTTCTATTAAAATTGCATTTAGTTCTCGTTTAAGTGAAACTTGGTAGATGCATTTTCTCAATGTTCGTTGCCCTAAAGTGAGGTTAGAGCAGATTGTATACAATTACATATTTCAAACAAATATTGGTTCATTAATCCAAAGAGGAATGAAATTTCAAGCTCCAGGTTTGTGCTTATTTGACACTTCTCTGGTTTGACTTCGTCTTTAATATATATTCTTTCTTGACCTAAGATTTCGTCCTAGTCCAACTTAAAAATCCTTTACATCGTTTGATAACCAAAGGAATTGAAATAAAAAATTGTGAATCAGAATTATAAAAAAAAGAATCAGAATAGAAATAAAAATACTAATTATGTGTGTTTAAATAAAGTTGATAGTTATGTTAAGATTTAGTATTGAATAATAATAATAATTTTACCCATATATAATTATTATATAATTAATTTTGTAAATGATTAACTAAAATATTTTATATTTTTATGGATAATTAATAAAAATAGTAATATATAAATTATTAATTTTTAAATAATTATGAATAATTTTTATGATGAGAATAAAAATATAAATGAAACAAAAAAATAATTATTAGAGAAATTAATATAAAAATTGTAATATATAATTTTGATGATAATCTTTTGATATCTTAAAAATATATTAATAAAATTTTAATAATAGCTTAACAATACCTCTTATTTCTTATATTTAATTTCAACTTATATTCGCACCTTTTTAAAAATAAAAATCTAAAATTATTTAAAAATTAACATGGTAATCAAACCTGACTTTATCAAATTGCATTCATTTCAGTGAAACTCAAAGCTCCGATAAGCCTACGAATCTATAATTTATCATCACTGTCAATGTGCTCACTCGGTAATTGATCATAGGTACCTTTCTGGCGGGACGGACGGAGGCAACTGATTCCGAAAAATTTTACATAAAAAATTTATTATTTTAAATTTTGATCTCATAAAAAAAATGAAATTATGCTCTATTAAAATTTTGTCCTTATTAAAAATAAAATTTTACTCCAATAAAATTTTACCACGTTTTAAAAAATTTATGAGTCAGTCCTTACTTTCAGGTACAAAGCCCTTGGACGGTAAATTTGGTTTACATGTCTTCACAAAATATAAGACGGACGCTTGGGGGGAAAAATAAAGCACATAGAAGCAGAGTGTTGTTCTGGCTAAGTTATAGAAAATGCTTCTTGACAATTAAATGCTCTTTTTTCTAGGGAATCACTACATATGCATCTTATGAATATTTCCAAGCACAAGTGAAATTGCACGCAACACAGAATTCAAATATATCATATCCTTTGGAAAAAAAAGTTTGATCGATATAAATGCCAACTATTCAACTCAGTTTTTTAAATTTGGTTCATTCACCTTTCTGTATCTTAATGAAAGTTTGCAACCAGAAAAAGATCACAGTTGCAAACACAATCTTCACAATCATAAATACACAATATATAAACAAAGAGACAAACCTTGGCTCCCTGGGTTCTGCTAACGAGTGTCTTGCCTACCCTTCTGACAGAAAATAGAAGCGCCTTGATGTTATACCAATCCTTCTAAGCAAAAGGGTTAGCTCTGTTTCAATTGTTCATAATCAAAACCCAACCTATCAAAAACCACAACCACAAACATCCATAAACTCAATGTACAGCCACTAAACCGACAAATACTCAAACATAGATTCCAACTAACAAAACTTGCACAAAAAATTACGCAAATCGTATCTAATCATCAATATCCTCGTTTCAATATGAATGACAGAACAAATTAACAGAAATAAGAAAAGGGTCAGCGAGAGAACTCACGCCTTCTTTTCGCCACCCTTCTTGCCCTTGGAAATCCTCTTGTTCTTCCCTCAAAACAACACAGAAACAGGTCAATAACCGATTTTTTCGTGAAAATATTCATAAGCAGAGACAAGGAAACATTTAACAGAAACAGAGAGATATTACCTACGGCCATGTTGTTTCAAACGTGCAGTTGCTTCAAGTAGGAGGCAATACAAGTAAGAAAGTGAGGTCAAAGTGAAAACCCCAGTCAAGTCATAAAAGTAGGGCTTGGTTCTCTTGTAACCACCATCGTGTTTTGGTAGATTGAATGATCATGGACATGGTAGATGTGAGGCCTCTTTTGCTTCGGTTAATGGTGTAGAAAGACGCTGGAATACGTTGGTGGACATATTGTGTTTTAGCTGGCTACATGGACATTACCTTGGTGTTAGAATGGTACATGGAAGAGATAGGTTGCAAGATGGACGTTGGATGTGTCCTAACGTAAATACATGGACAACTGTATGTAAATGCAAGTAGGGATATGCATGTCTTACATGTGTAATGACTAATGTCTCCTTATTATTGGACAGTTGATATGTAAACTACCTTGTAACTGTTCAAATCAGTTTGTTGTCGTTAGTTATATTAACTGTTAAGGTTGGATGGAAGATATTAATACATTGGAAATCCATCCAAAA
>JAOSBK010000204.1:13795091-13805246 GCA_027568895.1 Erythroxylum shatona
ATCAGTTTGTTGTCGTTAGTTATATTAACTGTTAAGGTTGGATGGAAGATATTAATACATTGGAAATCCATCCAAAACTGGTGTGCGTTGTTTTACTTGTGTATTTTTGCAAACAGTCCCTTTGTTTATCCAATATCGTTGGTTCCTTTTTATTCAAGTGTTCCACACTTTACTGCTCCACTAAAAACAACCTGTCAAGCTAGCGTTGTCTTCGTTTCTTTATAATAGAGAATTAATCTGTTATTCAAACCAGTCCTTGGTAACGTTGTTTCGTTACTCTTTGAAGAAGTGATTATGCTGGATGAATTGTGGGAGTTGATCGCATTACACGGCATTAATTTGAGAGTTTGCAGGACTCAAAATCAACCCTGTAACAGTAGAGCTCAACTTAGCGAGTCCTTACATTGTGAACGTCGGCTCCACATGCTTATATATATATATATATATATATATAAAATAAGATATAAATATGTTTTTTATTTTATTTTTATTTTTTTGTCTTGATATTTTCTTTTTTCTTTTCTTTTTTTTCTTTCGTTTTGGGGTAAGCCTATCAAAAATAGCTTTTCTATCAATTAAAGATAATGTTGTGTACTTTTAGAATTTTTAGACATCGAATCTCAACAAAATTATAAAACTCGAAGTTCGAAGGTTGAAAGTTGAAGTTCGGGAAAATTTCTATTCTGGCACAGTTGCTTCAAAGTGAATATAACGATTGCTTATAAGAAAACGACTTGATCAACACGTGTAAATTTTTCAGAATTTAATTACAAACAGAAAACTTAATATGCAACACGATCTATGTCTACAGAGACGTCATCCAGAATAATTAACTTTCACCTAAGTATAATAGTCTTACAGAGGGCTTTACTGAGCTAACACTACTCACCTTTTAATACGACCCGCTTGTACTCATATCTTGTTAAAGTACTTTACACCTAATAGCACCACCACCTTATGTTAACATCAACAGAAGATTTTTGTAACAACGAACGATAATAAAGATGAAAATAATATCTCAAGTGATTAAATCAATAATAACATAAACAAAGAAACATTTAATTCAAAAGACACTCTCCTATTTGTGCGGCCTTGTTAAACCGAAATCATGGGAGTTTTTCCAACAAAAATCTGCTATGAACCTTTTGAATTGATTATCGAAGAAACCCACACACAATAACCACAAAAATCATCAATCGACGTTTCATCATTGAAACATGTCAAAAACATGGCTGCAAATATTAATCGCTTGACTCCATATTTTTCACTCATAAAACCGATGGTCATATACAAAAATGTAGCTGCCCAAAAATCTATTGAATCTACAATAAATCTCATCCATGTTTATCGCCACCAAAATATATTTATCTTCAACAAATCCAATCTTCTTTAAGATTCTATGTCATTTATAATTTCTTTTTTCCACACTACCTTATCTTCCAAAAATACTACATGATCTATGATAGTGGAATCCAACACCAATTCAACTAAAATATACCAAATATATCAAACTACAAATAATGCCAAAATAATAAATAAAATAGCTTAACAATCTCTCCCTTTTTAGCATTATTTGTCACATGAAGAACTCCCCCTGAACACGAGAAATGAAAACTCCCTCTGAATTGAACAGTTATAATAATAGATTCCAAATAACATTAAAGTCAAAGTCAATCATCCAGTTCACAGGCAACAATCACCAACAACGCATAAAATATTAGTTAAAAATTTTATAAACAATCCTATCTACCCCTTGAGACAAATTAATGCCAAAGGAAATTAAGAATCATGGAGATACCTTAAAATCTCCCCCTGAAGAATACCTTCAATGTGATCAATCTCAAAGATCTTAAAATCAACACGAGCTACAGTTGAAGCATACAAAAATTTGAGTAAGTAAACGGAGTAGTTTAGGACCTTGCAACGAAGTACTTAAGTCAAACCCTTTTCCATAACCAATTTTTGGAATCTATGTTGAGGTTTTATGTGTTTTTCTAATGCAAAACACAAAAATGCAGGAAAGTAATAAGATCATGCAAAGAGCAACCCATCTCATGACACAGGTAGTTCACCTGGTCAACTATCATTTCTAGGCTTTGATTCATAATCTTTGGTGCTTGATTAATCTGGATGAGGGCTCTATAGATGCAGGTCATGTATACCGAACTATATTAACAAATTTCATGTGTTGATTTATTTGTTAAATATTAAGTTTTTCTGCTTGTACTTAAATTCTGAAAAATTTATGAACAATCTTATCTCCCCCTTGGGATAAATCAATGCTAAAAGAAATTAAGAATCACGGAGATACCTTGAAATCTCCTCCTAAAGAATACCTTCAGTGTGATCAATCTCAAGGATCTTAAAATCAAAACGAGCTACACTTTGAGCACACAAAAATTTGAGTAAGTAAACAGAGTACTTAAGGACCTTACAATGGAGTACTTAAGTGTACACAAACCCTTTTCCGTAACCAGCTCTTGGAATCTATGTCGAGGTTTTACGCGTTTTTGTAAGTCAAAAAACAAAAATGTAGGAAAAGCAACAAGATCATACAAAGAGCAACCCATCTCACAGCACATGTAGTTCACCTTGTCAGCTATCATTTTTGGGCATTGGTTCATAATCTTTAGTGCTCTATTAATCATACTGCAGACATTTGAGAAATAAATCCCAGCATTGAGAAGACAATCAAATTGTTCCCGTAATTCCATACTAGTGCCATACAAGTGAACAAAGATCTTTATACTTAAAGCATTCTTTGCAAATCTTATTTCGTAAGCAAATTCCTAGTAAAATCATATTGCCCAAACTTATACTACTCACGATATTGAGAGAAACCAAATAAAACTTCAAAAACCCAAATCATAAAAAATTGAATCTTCCTACAGGTCTCTAATTAAGCATCAATATTTTCTTGACATAACTCTATAAATCAAAATCCAAAAACAAAACTCTCAAATCATCAAGCAGAGCCTTATTTTCACGTTAAATATACTATTCAACAAGTAAGGAAAAACCAGACACACACTAATCACCTAAACCTTAAAAAACCCATAAATAAAAAATTCAGAAAGTGTAAATGTTAATTCCTTTGAACCATTTTTTCCTTACTTCAATAAGCTTCAGATTTGCATAGCACATAGTCCCATGTCCAAGAAGAGATTCAAACCTGACCTTATCCCTCATCACATTATCTCTATCATCAGTTTATTGCAAAACACTCATTTTGTTACAACTATGTTCACATTCGATGCCTTGACACTGATTCCCACACATCATTTCAAACAAAATATGCCAACTCTTCCTGCATTACAATAGTTTAGAATTCATCTTGTAATGCTTCTTTCACATTATTTGGTTCAAATGAAGAGGCGAAACATATAAATCCTACAAGTTCCTAGTAATCTGACCTTTCTCTTTCCCTTGTTTTCCTTCTATCACTAATCTCACCAATCACATTCTCAATAGGATGATCCAGTCTAATTCGTGATGGAAGATCTTTGTTGAAATCACCTTCCCTTGAGTTTTCGTTATTCATAAAGTTTATTTCTACATCAGATGTCTGGTTGGTTTCTTCCTTCAAAGCAACCAATTAGTCTTCTGTCTGTTTGGTTTCTTTTTGGCAACAATTAACTGTGAATCTGAACATTCTCTGGTTTTAACTCCATTGTGTCTCTGTTCTAACATGTGAAGCTGCTTTTAAAGGTTCTCATCGACCATTTTATCAATTATTTGGCACCTAAAGTCATATTAACATATGTTGTTAAATTGTAAGAAGTAATAGTCGGGAACATGTAGTAAGTATTTGCCAATCTTTTGCTGCTTACTATACAATCTCCTTGTTTGTTCAACACGTTGCATCTATTACTAGTGAGCTTAACTAACAAACTATCATCACAAAGCTAGCTAATTCTCACCAAGTTAGCTTTTAAACTGTCCACAAGAAGCACTTTTTTGAAATGGCAGCCCATCCACACAAAGAGTGCATCTACCAATTATCATTGCTTTCTTCTCATCACCAAAAGTGACATATCCATCCATACAACTTTGATAATCCATTAAGTAACTTCTTTCACCTATCATATGTTGTGAACAACCACTGTCAAAATACCATCCATTCTGAGACATGACTTGCATGGATTTAAGAGTTACAAGTGCTTGTAGTTGATTCTTTCTAACCTAAGTTTGCTTTGAGATCATTTGTTGCTACTGAAAACTCTTCAAGGAAAATCTGTATTTCCTATTTTGAGAATTTTGAGACAACATTTATAACAACTTGTAGCAATTTGGCCTTATATTATTGTGTATACCATAAAAGTGACATGTAGGCACAAACTTTTGCCTTCTTTTTGAAATTTCTCCTTTAACACACCATTTTGCTCATTATTCATCTGAGAACATTTACCTTCATAACCAACACCTTGAAAGCCCCATTTATTTTTACCAATTTCTAGCAAATTTGCTAGCTTCTCGATACCACCATACAACATTCATATTCCTCTCTTTTTTTTTGTATCGATTAGCTTTAACTTTGTTTCATCAAGTTCATCCAGTGTTGATAATAACTTCATCTCTAGATTTTGAATGACTTCTTTCATAGTTGAATTTTTCCTCTTTAACTTCTTATTTTGCTTACTTGTTTTTACCCATTTGCCAACATTAATTTATAAGTCTTACAGATGCCTTCTTTTTTAAATTCTGAATTGCTTCCATCATCGTTACAATCTAAATTAGAGTTTAGAATTGAAACATCTGTATTTTTATCGTCAGTTTCTTCACTGGCTGCGTTTAAGCAAGCAACTGGACTTTTTTTAATGTAAACCAACCAACGCAACATGATTACTTACAATTACTTCTTCATTATTGTACTCAGTTTTAGATTTGTTTTCACTCTAAGTGCTTATGTAAGATTTCCTTTTTTCCTTTTAAGCATGTTAGCACTTTCCGCTTGTACATGTTCAAAATCTTAACATTCATGACATTGTATCTTCTTTGCCTTCTTTTCACCTTTTTTATTTTTTGCTTGTTGTTTGACGTTATAGTTTGATGAACTCCCATCATTCTACGTAAACTCATATCTAACTTTCTTCACTTTCTTCAACCACTTACTGAAATTTCTTGTTAGTACCACCAAACCTTCATTTTGATTAGAATCATCTCTTGAACCATGCACAAATTTAGCAATTTCGGCTTGTAGCGTCAATCTTTTAGTCTTCTCACGCTTGTCTCTCAACAAGTTCATCTTAAAGTTTGTGAGAATCTTTTATCCAAGGATAACTCATTAATACCATGAACTTCTTTAATAGCTGCAATATTCGGTAGGAATTTAGGAGACAACGATCTCAAAGTTTTCTTGATAAGCTTGCGTACTTTTTGCCAAGTTGATATACTTGATTGGCAATATCACGCAGCCACTCATGAAACTCTCTAATAGTTTCACTTTCTTCCATCTTAAGCTCTTTAAATCTAGTAGTCAATACTTGAAGTTTTAATGCAATCACTAATTTTGATCCCACATGTATGGTTTGTAATGTATCACATACTTTTTTTTCTAATTTACACATTGATATCATACTGCAATGTCCTTCATCTATGGCACTAAAAATTGCATGTATTGCTAGAGAGTTACCAGGCGCTCCCTCTACTTTATCCATTGTCCATTTAGATGGATCTTTAGTTATCGCTTCATTCTTTTCATCAGTTGTTATAGGATGAGTCTAGTCATTCAACACAGAAGTCCAGGCTTTAGTCCCTTATACTTGAATAAACACTTTTATTCTGGATTTCCAAACAGGATAGTTACTAGTAACGGTGGCCTAATGATTGACGTCCCTTCTCTAATAACCATGAGTGCAAAACATTGATCTACACCAACTTGACACCCCAAGTTTTGATTAGGTGAACTAAGATCTAATACCAATTGTAAAACTCAAAGGTCAAAGTTCTACAAAATTTTTGTTCTACCGCAGTTGTTTCAAACTGAATATGATAGTTGCTTATCATAAAAAAACTAGATCAATAACCATGAATTTTCCATAATTTACTTGCAAGAATAAAAACTTAATATGCAATAACCAAATCAACATACAAAATTTGTTAACATAGTTCGGCACACACGACCTACATCTATGGGGCTCTCACTCGAATTAATCAATTTTCACTAAAGTAAAATAGTCTTACACAAGGTTTTATTGAGTTGACATCACTCATCCCTTAACACTACCCCACTTTTTACTCATATCTTGTGAAAGTATTTCATACTTAATAGCACGATCACCTCATGCTAACCTCAACAGAGGATTTTTTTGCAACAATGAACGATAATAAAGATGAAAATAATATCTTAAGTAATTAAATCAATAATAACATAAACAAACAAACACTTGAGTTAAAAGACACTCCTCTATACTGCAGCCTCGTTAAACCAAAATCATGGGAAATTTTTCAAAAAAATTTTGTCGTGATCCTTTCAAATTGATCACCGAAGAAACTCATGCACAACAGCCATAAAAATCATCAATCAGATATATGTTTTATCACGGAAACATGCCTAAAACACATACAAATATTAATTGATTGATTGCATATTTTTCACTCACAAAACCGATACACGGCTGCCAACAAGTCTATTGAATCTACGATAAATCTCATTCATGTTTATCTCCATCAAAAGATATTTATCTTCAATAAATCCAATCTTCTTTAGGATTCTATCTTATTTAGAATTTCTTCTTTCCACACTATCTTATTTTTCAAAAGTATTACGTAATCCAAAATAGTAGAATCCAACACCAATTCAATTTCTTATTATAAAAGATATACTAAATACATTAAACTATAAATAATGCCCAAAAAATGAATAAAATAACGTAACAAAACTTCTACTGAGATGTTGTTGTTGTTGTTATTAGTAGGATTCCAATTATATTTAACTTACTACTATGTCCTTATCTTAATGTAGGGTAAAATGAGTGAGGCAACAATAATTAATTGTGTTGAGGAAAGAATTGCTTCTTCTCTTCTGAAAGATCGTGAACCTTACTACTAGAGTTTCCATTTAGTATGACTAGTACAATAGATTTTTAAATTGAAGGATATAAAGTTTATTATTTCAAGTCCTATGATTTTAACATCTCTCTTTACTATAAAATTAAAGTTTCCACACATTCCTATCTTAATATTTCTTTCATCAATTAAAGCTAATAGTTTAGAAAAAATTATTGTTGACAATTACTTTTTATTTACTTTATTAAGTTCAATAATATTAGGGTCATTAGATGTAACCATGAAAATCTTGTTAGAAACCCATCATTTAAAATTTAGTTTTCCCAATAGTGTTACTAAATATGCAAATTTGATAATCAAATATTCTCAATAGATCTATTAATCTATATCCTTTCATACTATTTGCTGGTGATAATCATGACCATAAAATAAAGCCTTAAGAAAATAAAGAGTTTATATTATATAATAAGTCTTGAAAATGATTTTAGTTGTATGTTTCAACTATTCTAAATTACTTTAATTGGTAAATTCATGATAAAAATGATAAATTCATCTTGCTTTATTATCAACTTAAAAATTATAATATATTAAAAATGTTGAAATCGTTTATGTTTGGGATTCACAAGTTTAACCCTAACAAAATATTTTTCATATTGATAATAAGTAACATTAGAAAATAAAGTTCCAAGTTAAAACTTATCTAAAACGTATTAATCAATACTTTAAATTATATATAGTGGACAAGACCTGAAATGGTGTTTTAAGTCATAGTTTCATGATTGTAGAGGATTAATTGACTTTTTAAATTTTACACAAATTACTTGAATTTGTTAAGTGTTACTTTAAACGGAAAGAGTATTGAGTCATTTCAAAGACAAAGAAGTGACATTAGACTAAAAGAAGACTTTACAGAGCAAGTGGGTGGTTAATTGACCGAATAGAGTGGCCGGTGGATTAGAGGCATCTTTGTTCCTTTTCGTTTTAGTTTGTACATTCAACCAAGGAAACACAGGACATTAACAATCATATTTTACATAAAACAAGAAGAGAGAAATACTAATAATGACAAGGTTGTAAGCGGAACTCCTTAAAGTCTAGAAAATAAAAGAATTAACAAAACATAAAAATATAGTTAGTAAAGGTTTGTAAAAACAAATTTTATAAGAAGTATTAAAAGAATTGCATTGCTTTATTGTTTAGAGAATAATGAAGAGCTGGTGAATTATTTGATAAGATTTTTATAAATTGTATTGATTTTTTAAAGGTGTGTTGAGTTGTTGGTATAAACACCTCATATTTGTAATAGAACTTCTCTTTAACCATGAAATTTTAGTTGTATTGTATTTCTTCTTCATTCCAAAGAGAAGAAATTTGTATCCAAATCCTCTTAGTGGATTCAAATTAATAAGAGAAGTACGAGGACTGAAGAAGAATCCAAACCACTTTACATCCATTTATGAAACATCTTGTCGTTTCTTTCTAAAATGTTTTTCAATTTTTGCATGTTATGTTTGTGCATAGTTACTTCACATATTCTTATATGTCAATGTACAAACTTATACTTAAATAAAAGATATGTGGTTTTTCTATAATTTGTATCATTCATAAAAGAATTCCTATTAGCTTAATATTCGAAAATAAGGGCCTTCATATTTAGTACAATAGTACAAATTACTCATTTTGTTAGATAATAAAAAAAGTTATAAGAACCATAATAAAAAGTACAATGACCTTTTTCAAAATATTGAAACATAATATTAAGGTTAAGAACAAATTCTTTGTGACTATCCAAATAATTCTTAAACCTTAAGTATCCAAATTGTTCCCTAATTAAATCATTAATTACCAAATTCTTTAATAGTTCCAAAAATGATGTTCGTCAATCACAAAACTTTTACGTACAAATATAACTATTTGAACCGTTATATTCAAAAATATATACAATATTATAACTTTACTCAACTTAATATAATGGTCCTACCTATACTCTACTCTGTCAATCACGTGAATTATAATTATCGACAATTTCTCTATCTCCTATGAAAAATAGCGGTATTAGTAAGAATAATCGACTGTACCCTTAAAATCAAATAACCTAATACATATATATAGAAATTATTCAAATGATTAAAACATATATATAATACTAAAATACACAAAAATACTCAGGCTATCCGAACACTCAACAAATATCCAAAATTTTATCTTAGTAATGATTACTACTAATATTGTTTTATTACTATCATTTGTGCTTTACCTCATTATTAACTGAATTTTCTAAGCCTTGCCTAACCTAATAGGCATATATTCAACAGTCTATTAGCTCATCTCTACTTATCATAATCATTTGCTAAATGGAAGCATAATTTTATTTATAAATATTAACACGGGGTACCTAAATTCCTCAATCTAATCTAGTAACTCGGTAACACTCCAGTACCTAACCATGGGCATAATATATTCCCAAGAATTGGGATATCTCAATTCCACTATAGTACCTAACCAACGGCACAGGACATCCTTAAGACTTAGGATGCTTTAGTACCTGCTCCACAGACAGGTATTTAGCCATCACTCACTTATATTTAAACAACTTATCAATCTATGACCATTGAATATAGTATATCCAAAGCAAGTCATATATTCACAATTTACACAATTTATTCTCAACCTATTATAAGCTAGTCTTTATTTAAACTCATGAAAGTAATTTATTTACCCTAATATTCTTGATTATACTCATGCACAACTGCAAATTTTAACTATCAAATTTCTCGTTGAATTATCAAGCGATACACCTCATAATATCTAATAAAATATAAATGCAAGATATTTTTTAATTTGTTAGTTATTTATGAAATAAATACACATAATTCATAAATTTTATAAATCCATATATGTACTTATTAATAGTTGATAGATGCATATTTGACTATAATTATATACTAATACTTGATGTATTTTGTAGTTTTGTTGTATTTTTGGCAATGTTATGAATACCATACCGGGCTTGGTACCGGATTGGGTTCTGGAACGGAACTGTACCGATACCGGTCAGTACTGGATATCGTTTCGGGTAATTTTTTAAATTTATAAAATAGTTCATGAAATTTTTAAAAATTGCAAAATAGTCCATATTAGTATATT
>JAOSBK010000204.1:13809514-13819713 GCA_027568895.1 Erythroxylum shatona
GCTCTTTGCCAACCATATAGCAGTTTCCCTAGGAGAAACCTTACCAGGTCCAAATGGCTTTAGCAGCACTCCAAGCTAAACAATAATTTTTGGTACTTAATTTTCTCCAAGTGCATTTATAAGTTATAATTGCCTTCATAGACTAAAAGAGGAAGAATTCAAATGAAAATATGTGTAAAACGAAGTTTTGAAGCAATTTAAAGATACACAGTCGTGTGTTTGTCCATGTAACTTTTTGATTATACATGGTCTCCTAACACCTGTGTAGCAAACCGTGTATGTCCCAAAATCTTAAATTTTACTATAGAAGAACATGAGCGAAGGCAAACAAGGAGGAGCTGAATTTAGCAACAAACTTAAGAAGTGAAACTTTTAAAGAGGTGAAGATTTTGATCCAGAGGCGAGGAAAACATTAAGTTAACTTTAAAAGAGATCAGAGAGAAGGCTATATCAAATCTAAATTTGCAAGAAAAATCTAATAGAAGAGATAGGGAGATTTAGAATTATGAATTCTTTGTTTTCTGTAAGTTTTCAAAGATGTTTATATTTGATTTTATTTTCTATTATGAGTTACTAAATGATTTTTGGGGTGTAGGTGTAATGAACCCTAGTTTGTGATAGAATATTGATAGTTGTGCATTAGTGTGCATTTTTCTAAATATTTGACATATGTTTTTTGCATAATAGATTATTATTATTGTATTTTAGGACTTATTTTGTATGTTTTTGTTTAGTTTGATCTTCATGATTGTTCTTTTATTTTTGATGTTAATTTAGGATAAGAAATGATCGTTTTGATGTAGGAATAGAGGGTGATCATCTTTGTGATTGAGCTAGGGACCAAGAGACGAGAAGAGAAGGGAAGGAATTGTAAGACAAGAACCCATGATCGTGGGATTCATGCTAATTCCCATGATCGTGGGATCCCTAACTCGAAAAGACACACGAATTTCACTTATTTTTAGGTTCTTGTGACTATATAAGAGTAAAAATTCCTAAGGTCGAAAGAGTGTTGAGAGAACTTGCCTCCTTGAGCTAAAAAACATATTTAAAGCCTAGAGAGAGGTAAAGAATCAAGATTTTTCATTTCAAATTGGGCAAAGAGCACACCAACTTCAGATTTTCCAGATTTGAGTGAAGAAGAGAAAGAGCTTGCTTCATCTAATTTTTATTTTGTTTTTTCTCTTCTAACATTTTTATTATGGATTTTCTAGTTGTTGGGGATGTTAATAACACTATGAGTAGCTGAGTTATTTGTAGAGATTACTTATGAACTACTTATTGAACTCCTACTTTGTTGATTTGAATGAATGATGCTTTTGGTGAATGTTGAATTTATACCTTACAATATATTGAGAAATTGAGTTGGGTAAATTATGTAGGGCTGTATAATGAGAATTTTTGTTTTAGTAAATCAGTAATCTACAAAAAATAATTAAAAGTTATGTACAAAACTACCAATCTCTTTTCTACACCAACAAGGAAGACCCTGAATGAATATGAGGACCCCTACAATTGTTCCTTATACAAAATCCCATAACCGTCCTAGATAAATTTACGGACAAAGATGATCTTATGACAAGGTTCATCTTACCAGAAACACAAGCATATCATACAATAATTGTCGAGCAGAATTAAAATAGTCAAGTCCCTTCTGCAATGCCATGATTTATGTCCCTCACCTCATCAGTCGAGAAACCATGTGAGAACTTCGTGTAGCATACCTATGGTGGTGAAGTTGGGCTCTTTCCTTTGCTGTCATCTTCCTCTCTATCAAGTGTTTGTACGAAGAACCCGACAAAGGAGTTGTGGATCACCTACTGTTAGGACTTTGGTTGGCAAAATCTTGATTGGAAACTTCATAATGTCAGTCCCGAAAGGCGACTTTCAAAGGTTCTTCCTGCTGGCTTTCTGAATCTTTTCCAAGCCCAATTTTCCAAATTAAAGATCGTTCCTTTGACCTGTTTACTTATGAACGTTTTGCCCATTTGTGAGTAACCAAAGTTGGTGCCTTTCACGTTGTTTGGGATGATATAGACATTAGCAAGCAGAAAACTATGGATAAGTTTCATGTCCTCTTCATTTTCTTCAAGCTGCAACAGAAGCAAAGTAAATGTAGATCCTCCGTTGCTTTTATCGCTTTTTATACATGTTCTCCAGCTGAAAGAAATGTTCCTTTCCGTGAATAAATACTGCTATTGCATGAGTCGAATACTAATGGGTCATCGAAGATGTGGGGCGTGAAAATTTAAAATAAACCATCTGTCTGAAAATATACTGCCTCTCTACAACGGATTTTTTAAAAAGCTGATATGCTGAATTTAGAATTGTCAGAGTTATACATGTGGCAAAGGAGGAACTAATTCATCTTCCTGTTTTTGTGTGTTCTCCTTGAAGCTCTTTGCCAACCATATAGCAGTTTCCCTAGGAGAAACCTTACCAGGTCCAAATGGCTTTAGCAGCACTCCAAGCTCATCATACCTTTCATCTTGCAACAGTCTAGCACTGAATTCAAGCAAACCTTCCAGAGCTTCAGCACGTTGCTGGTATGATGAGGTGTCAAACCTATGGCGTCTAGTGTCTGATGAGGTGCGGCTTGATGCCCCCGCAGTTGCATTTTGATTAGAGGAGTTGCTTCCATCTTCTTCATCCACCTGAAACATGTTGCGATCAATTCCATTCCATGCATCAGCATAACTAGGCTTGGAATAGGGCTTATCACAAGTTTGAACAGTGCACTTGTCCTTTGTTATCAAATGATCATCATGATCTCGGGAGCCTAATGATCCTTTTGCAGAGGATGATGAGTTTCTGTGCACAGGAAAGAATGGATCCTCATAGGAAGCTAATGGGAATTCTGCCATCCTGTCAATTCGAGGAGCATTGACTGAGACATCTGGAGATTTTATATTCTGAAGGATGCCAACACTAGGTCTGTATGGTGAATCTTGCATTTGTTTTCTAATTGGCAATGGCAAAGATGCTCTACGAGTTGTAGAGACTGTCTTTTTCGTTGATGCTTGTATAACAGGAAGCTGAAAATTGGAAAATCAGTCATGAGAATAAGTGTGAAAATAACATCGGATACTCAAAAGTGTGCATGTCCGTGCATGTTCAATTGTCCATGTCCTAAACTTACAGATTCCCTTTTTGAAGTCACAGAAGCTTTTCCAGAAGTAATTTTCAGGTTTTTGTTGATAGGCTTCGAAGTTATTGATCTGCAAATGAGTGTTCCTTCATTGCTGCTTTCAATAGATTTATCTGATAGTCTTCTATTCAAATAGTTCGAAGTATCATGTGTTACTTTTGTAGAGTACGCCAAATCATGCTCTCCTGCAGATACACTTGGATTCTTCTAGGGCTATTGATCTTAAGCTGAACTTTGAGGACATATCGTTGGAGATGGGGATGCCTGAGTAGTTCTGCAGCCTGTATCAATGAATATTCAGATGACAAAGACATTAAATTCATATGCAAATGCAGATCTCCTACTGCTAAAGCTTCCAGAGTATTTCTCAATATAAACAAGGTCATCAAGACAAGGATGTTGCAATGACAATCATGGCCTGGAAAGTTTCTTGAATTAACCATGAATATAAATGAAATAAAAAATTTGTTCAAAATTGTTGATGAACCAAAGCCAGATTTTAACAGAAATGATTTAAGTTGACAAAGATTTGACATACACCTGGTCTCAGTTCTGGGTTCTTTCGCAGCATACTTTTCATCTAAACTACTAAGCAAATAACTCACCAACTCATGCAAAATGAACCAATCAATTATTACTGCAAAGACTATTGGATTATCAATTATAATATATACAATTTTACCATCACAGTATCCTTTTACACTCTTCAAGAGCCTTCAGATGGTTCAATAAAACTACAATATTATGTTGCAAGCGAGCACAAAGTTATGAAGTCATATCAAAACAAAATTTTGGGCAACATAAACTTAAGCATAATTCACTACAACACGATTTTACAATCGATGATCATCAACCACTTGAAACTTTTTAATATAATTGAAAGAAAATAAAGCTAGAAGTTTTGTACTGATTTTCTGATGAATGTTGGTTTACAACTTCAAAGCAGCAGAATATGCTTCATGACTAACGTACATTTCAGACATATCTCAATGGCAGGTTTTTAACTTCAGATAATTAAGTAGGCATGTATTCAGCTTCACCATGTAACATTGAAACAAAACACATACAGATAAAAGGAGGGTAGGTGTAGCTTTACAAATAATCAATGAGTATCTTGAAAACATTGCGGTGAAACCTTTAAAGCTTGAAACAAATGGACAAATGAGCTCAAAAACAAGAAAACGAAGGATGGAAAAAGAAAATCAGATCACTAATGCATATTCAAACAAATTCATTAAGATTTGGGTTAAAAAATGAAATCAGATCACTAAAAAATGTCAAAAACAAACGAGAAGAGAACTTGAGGGAATCCTGGCTTGTACATAAATGGCAAAATTCCATATCCCCTCCCGCATTGTAGGCTAGAAAATCTGGTGAGCCAAAAATTAAAAACACGAAGAAGCAGGAAAAAGCTAATGAAAATCCCTACAATCAATGACAGCCCATGGAATAGAAGCCAACAGACATGAAGTAAGTAAGCTCTTGATAGTACATATTAGCAATGGTTTTTCATGATCCAACTATGAGTAGAAAGAAGATCATGTGTACAGAACAGAGCTAACTGCCATACTACATACTAGCAATAGTTTTCCAAGATCCAAGTATAAAGTAGACAGAAGATCATGCGTACAAAACAGAGCTAATTCCCAGGTGAATCAACCAAACGAACACAGCATTTAAGATCAATCCTCAACTTGTCATGTAAATACTCCTCTTGAGCAACAAACAAAGCATTTAAATCAGTCTTGTAATTTATGTTCGCAATACTTCACAGAAGTTCAATCCCCAACAACTCCTTCAACCAATTTCCAAAAAGAAAGGGGAAAAAGGAAAGCAGAATGACCAAAAACAAATATGTAAAATCGAAAATGGCCCAAGCGGAATTCGTAAAGATCGCATAAAAAATAAAAATAATAAATAAAACACATCAGAACTTATATTTCTAATCCTCTAACAAATGAGTAGCTTTCACCTTAAAGAAATTTCGCAAACGAAACACAGAAACAAAGAGCAATTAATAAACAAACTACAAGAAGAGGAATAAGAAATACCTAAAATGGCGGGTTCACATTCTGCAGGAAGCAGGACGTAATCTTTGGGTAGGCAAACCGTAAGCTAGTTCGCTGCTTGTTATGATCCAAACCCATGAATCCGCTGTGACTAAGAAACCTGTTTGATAGCTTTGTCGCCATTTTCAGATTGTCCCACACCGGCCAGACCTTCTCTTATCTTCTCCCTCAATCCCTGGCTTTCTGTGCGTTTTTGTGTGTAGTGCGTACAAGTTAGCCCTTGATGTATTTTTCGAATCTAAACTAGTTATCTACTTTCGAAGAAGACTGCGTGCGACAGATGGAAGAACACGAGGTGCGAGAGAGACGAAGCAGATGAACGAAGAGGAGGTGCGACAGAGAGGAAGCAGTAGGAAGAAGCAGATGGAAGAAGACTGCGTGCGACAGAGGAATGTGTCTAGGTTTCGGACAGAACAGGGAGAATAACGTCTTTTGTTATTCTTGTCCGTAGGACAACATTTCTCTGTACTTCACTTTGGGATCGGACAGAAATTTCTGTCCTTGTCCACTGAGGACAAGACAGAAATTAATGAAGACACCAACAAAACATCTTGAAGGACAGAATTTTTATGTCCTTATCCACTGTCCTCACCCCTGAGGACAGTAACCAAACACAGGGTAAGTGATCCCTATGAAAATTGCTTTCTTTGCACGTGGATTCAACTTTGACTCCTTAACATGATAGTATGCAGTGGAATCAAACATATGCAGCGAATCATAATCTGTAACAGGTTTTCCAAACCATTTTTCAAAGGTGTTTTACCACTAATAGCTATTAATGGAAGGAGATTGATGATATGACATATATATGTAACAACCTTTACCTAAAATTCTCTGCCCAACCTAACATTAGACAACATACACCAAACTTTCTCCAACAATGTTCGATTCATACATTCTACCATCCCATTTTGTTATGGTATATTCCTAACTATGAAGTGTATGACAAAACCCTTCATCTTCGCAGACTTTGAAAAATAGATCACTCTTGTACTTCCCACCATTATGTGTATGGAGACGCTTGATTCTTCTGTCCGTTTAAGTTTTCATCATCTTCTTTCATTTAAGGAAAACTCCCAACAGTTCATCCTTAGTCTTCATTGTATACACCCATACTCTTTGAAAAAAATCATCAACAAATGTCATATAATAGTGTTTTCCTCCTAAAGAAGCTGTTTTGGAAGGTCCCTATATATCAAAGTTAACATAATATAAAACACCCTTTGTATCATAGATTGCAGTGTTGAATTTCACTCTTGTTTGCTTCCTTTTGACACAGTGCTCGCAAAAGTCTAATTTGTAGGTTCGAACCCCTTTCAACAATCCTTGATTTACTAATATCTTCAAGGATTTTTCACCTGCATGTCCCAATGCATATGCCACCACCTAGCTGCTTCTAGTTGTTGATCATCATTAGAAGCTACTACTATTGTTCCAATAACTGCATTACCTTGGTATAAGTTATTATTTCTTCAAATTCCTTTCATTACTATAAGTGCACCAAAAATGACTTTTATTACTCCATTTGTTGCATTTACAGTATAGCCCTTTGATTCGAGGACTCCTACAGAAATGAGATTCCTCGTCAAACTTGGCATGTATCTAACATCTGCTAGAGTCCTGGTTGTTCTTTCGTGATTCCTCAAGCAAATTGAACCAATCTCATTTGTTGTGCAGGGATTGTCATTTGCTATGTAGACAACTCCATCTTTTAGCTCTCTAAAATTAGAGAACTAATCCCGATTGGGATACATGTGATGGCTATAGCCTGGATCGAGCAGCCATAGACTAGAAGGGCTTATTAAGGATGTAACAATCAATGAAAGATCTGAGTCTACATCTTTACACTTAGCAACATTCGAATTTGCAACAGTCTTCCCTTATTAGGTGTTTTTTTTATTCTTCAGCTTTAGACAATCCTTATTCAATTGGCCTTTTTCCCGACAAAAGGCACATTCATCTTTGCTCAATTTGAGGCTTGACTTTGTTCTCCCTTTCTTTCCTATAGTATGATTTTGCGAATGACGTCTGACCACCAAAGCTTTTGTTGCTCCACTTGTACATTTTTCCTTTGTCTTCCTTCTCAATTCATAATTATACAAAGCAGTTGTAACTTCACTCAGAGACACAACAACCTTCCATGAAGTAGAGTAGTTTAAAGAAACTCAAACTCCTTAGGAAAGGATCCTAGCAACATCAAAGTCAGATCATCATCTTCAAATTTCACATCCAAATTCATTAAATCAGTAACTAGCTGATTAAAACTGGTGATGTGATCATTTATAGTGGCACTCAGAGCATAAAAGAAACGAAACAATTTATTCTTCATACGGAGCTTATTCTGACTGCTTTTCTTTAAGAATTTTTCCTCCAACGCATTCCACAATTTAAATAAAGCTTTTTTTAGAAAGCATACTTTTGCTCTTTGGAAAGACATGATCGAATTGTACCATATGCTAAACGATTTATAGTCTTCCCATCCTTCTCCTCAACATTATCTAGTTTCTTTCCTTCAATGGCAATATCAAGACCTTGCTCAAAAAGAGTGTCTTGAACTTCACTTTGTCACATGTCGAAATGACCCATACCATCAAAAGTCTCCTTCGCAAATCTTGCACTTGTCATAGGAATCCTTGCTAGAATAGACGAGGTAGAAGCTGTTGACATGGTTAGTGCAGTTGTATCTCTGATTTCTGTCATCACTGCTACAATTACTATTCAATAATTGCCAATGTGGAATACCAATAGCCCAAAGAAAAATCTTTTATGATGTGAAAAATCATACCACCCTACAACCACAAAGCATATTAAGAAAAAACCTTAGCTCTGATATCAATTGTTGCGAAAACTCGGGTTAATTTTCACCAATAATAACAAATTCACCTTTAGTATCTGTTTGGTTAGGCTTTATGAGGGTAAATAAGCACTTTTTTTACTGCAAAAACTTTTTTTTAAGAAAATTGAGTGTTTAGCTGTAAAATGAAAAAAAAAAACTTTTGTAGTAGATATAACATTTTTGGCAGCTAAAATATAACTTTTTAAGAAGCTCAAATTTGGAGCTTATCAAAAAAATACTTTTTCAGGTAGATTTTTCAGATTAATTAATGAGTCTATTTTTAATCCATTTTGTCCTTATTTTTTACACATAATTTTCACAATACTCACTTTATTTATGTTTTATATGGTTTGAAATTGTATAATAATTAATATATTGTGCTTTGCATATTGTTTAATATATTTTAAACAATATTTATATGCATAAATAATTTTTATTACAAAATAAAATATAGTTAAAATTAAAAGTACTTTTTATTTTTATGTTGTCAAACAAACTATTGTATGAAGCTCTTTCAAAAAAACTCTTTTTTAAATGACAGCTAAATAGGCAACTGACTTCTTAGAAAAAATCTTTTTAGAAAAGTTTTACTGACAAAAGCTCTACTAATATAAGCTCATCCAAACAAGCAAGTGAATCACGCAAATTTACTTCTAACAACTTTTGCTAATTGTTTAATTATGAAGGATAATGGTCTGAAGAGAAGGCAATGAGGTCATTGATGTACGCTATAAATTGGTCTAAATGTAGATGAGGTCCAACTTGTAAAACCTATTGTTTTAATTAATGTTTTAAAAACCAAACCAATTCGTAAGGTTTATAGTAAAAATCTTGAACGGACCAACTTTTGAGTTCAGTTTTAACTTTCTGTTGATTAAATTTAATAATCTTTCTTGTTAAAAACTAATTAGTTTATTAATTAATCAATCAGTTTTTTGAAATTAATCAATTTTTATAAACCAAAATGAATCGATTAATTTTCATTTAACAATTTTCTTTTTTAACTAAACTTTAAAATTTTAATAGATAAGGATAAATTTCTTCAATTATTTTTCAAAATTTTTTAATTTTATTTGATCTTTAACTAATTTTATGAATGTCACAGGTTAAACCTTTTAAACTTTAAACATAATCTTGTCCTATCAATTTAACTTTCGATCTTATTTTTAAAATATTGGTTTTAATCATGCTAATACTTTCATTTGTTGAGAATTAAGCAAGCTGTATCCATATTGTGCTTAGTATAAAAGAAGAATTAAAAAAATTGTCCCTTGTTAGAAACTATATATACTTACGACGGACTTCTTATTGTGATAAAGTTATTGAAACAAGTCAAAGAATCTTTGATATTTGAGGTAGATGAAAGTAGGGATTTCAGTGCAATGTAATGACAATCAACGTAATAACAATAACACAATTTATGATGTTATTGCTATTATGGACTTGTAGATGTAAATGATTCTTAGGTATCCTGCCACAATTTCGAGTCAAAACCAATTTTATTGGGTTTATGACGGATGATCACCTAATAACAAGACTAAGCATACATGCCCCACCATTGGATTAAGACTAACAACTTGTCAAATTTAAAAAGTCTAATGGATATAACTCCATCAAACCACAAACCATAAATAAATGATAAGTCATTCAATTAATTCGTAATGTATAGATCCTGTTAGTAAATATATAAAACCAATTAAGCTAGCTTCACACAATAGCTTAAACCTGAAGTTCAAGTCAAATAATCTTGAGGTAGATGAAAGTAGGGATTTCAGTGCAATGTAATAGCAATCAACGCAATAACAATAATACAATGTATGCTGTTATTGTTATTATGGACTTGTAGATGTAAATGATTCTTGGGTATCCTGTCACAACTTCGAGTCAAAACCAATTTTATTGGGTTTATGACGGATGATCACCTAATAACAAGACTAAGCATACATGCCTCACCATTGGATTAAGACTAACAACTTACCAAATTTAAAAAGTCTAATGGATATAACTCAATCAAACCACAACCCATAAATAAATGATAAGTCATTCAATTAATTAGTAATGTATATTTTTGAAACAACTTATACAAGGAAGAGTAGAAATGAAACAACTTGCACAGAGAAGATAAGAACTGACCCAAATTTTATTA
>JAOSBK010000204.1:13847463-13867122 GCA_027568895.1 Erythroxylum shatona
ATCCCCGACGTCTTAATACAACGTCTCAGAATATTCCATCTTTTCTTGACGTTCTTCCAGACGTCGTGAAATCCTCAAACCATTCACGACGTCTACTTCCAAAACGACGCTAAATGTGCTGTTTTGTTGTAGTGTAGTATATATATTATGATTTCATTCAATATACCATGTACCTTAATTTGCTGGTATTTTTCCATAGATACTTCGGACATGGCTTGCAAGGATCTATTAGGTAAGTCTTCCTCATCCCGCAATACACTATCTTCATTGTCTCCCCCGTCTTCCACTACATACATGTGTAACAACTTCTTTTTACATCTATGGCCTCATATATACTTCAACGAAAAGTTGGGCATCATCTGTGTGCAGTGTTAAAAATCCAATCTTTTGTGTGTCTACTCAATTGAGTGTTATCTTTAACAATTGTGGTTATCCCTTTAGTGGCTACAACAAAGAGCTGCATGTAATCTTCTTCAAAGGGAATTCGTCAACTAAGAAAAGTGAGGCATCATCCGTGCAATGTGTTAAAAATCCAATCTTTTTGTGTGTGTCTACTCAATTGAGTGTTATCTCAACAATTGTGGTGATCCTGGTGCATTGCATCTCTTTCAAGGCTTTTTGATAAAATAACTCATCGAGAATTAGAGTTACTAATTTTTGTGTTCGATATTTTCAGTGTCTAAGAGGAGTAAAATTTTAAAGTAAGGCATACTATGTCGCATTTGTACTATTCATATACATATGGTGTAGGGTATATATAGTATCGGTGAGCAACAAGAGGAGACATGGTAGTATATATGGTGTACCCAACAAACATTTCCAATTGGAGACAAATAGAAATAACAGAAATCTCCACCTATACGCACTCACACATGACAGGATATGAAGTAGCTGTGATTGAACTCGACACAAAAATACTCGAAAAAAAGAAAAAAGTGTCAACTATCTTACTGCTAGTTAATTTAGATTTAGGTCTAGGAAGAATTTTAAGGAAATCGACAGTTAACTTATGGCAATTTGCATTTTAAATGTTAGGACGATAGGTATAAAAGTGTGATGGTGAAAACACGTGAATCAGAAAAGTAGGAGAAATAAGTGAACATTGCAGGTCGTCGTGCTTTTAAGGCATGGGTGGATGATTACCGCAATAGCCACAATGTAGTTTGAGTTACTCTTTTGACTTAATGGTAGGAGAGGACTCACTGTTTATAGTAGGGCCTTTAGAAACTCTGTTGGTCTAAATTTATGTATCATTTTCCCCCTTATGCCTCAAGGCATATTCTGGGCTACATCGAGGCCGATTGGTTATGCTTTTGAGCGTAATCATGTTGGCGATATATTGGACCGTTGGGCGATAAACCAACTTTCTAAGAAAATTTGGAGGAGGAGATCTCACAATCTAAAACTTCCATTTTTTCTCAAATTTGAACTATAATCTATCCTCATATACCCTGTTGAGAGATACATCGAAAATTCATCTATTCACTCTGAGAAATCAATGGGAACAACGTTTATCCTAAACTTTTTAGCCTACGTTGTGTAATTTTAGATAACAAGGTTTCATGTTTTGCTCCATTAGCAATGACTTAAATAATGAGTCCAGTTTCTATGGGTTCTCGTCTAGTACCATATTTGATAGCATAGGGCAATAACATACCTATAGAGAGAGAGAGAGAGAGGAAAGCACAACTAATTTAAAGCTTATTTTGGGCCTGATAGGTATAAAGGCCAAGCATTATATGTGAAGGTTAAGACCTACAAACTTTGAAGAACGGTTTAGTAAGTTTAGTAATTCTTCATACATCAAAGGGCTTTTACCTTCTAATATGAAGAGCATGCATCCCCAAAGTTAAAGGGATAAGTGTTAGCTATACCTTAGAGCCAATCGGTTGCTTATAGTTTAGTGATTAAATAATTTAAAGACATTCTTTATATTATGTATACTTAAATGTATATGATAAAACCTATAGGATAATTATATATTACAAATAAAATTATAATGAGATTATAATTATGAGAATTTTATTGCATTTATGTATTATCTCTAAATTGTTTGTAGTTATTGTTCTATTAAAACTGCAAATTAATATAACATAAAAAGATTACCACGCATTATGTTTTTTCTTATGAATGAAGTATTCGATCTTATAGGCTAAAGCATAGAGATATATAAACAAATGTATGATTGTTTATTAGAGAATAAGTTCACTAAACTATCCCAATATGAGAAATTCAATTGGAATATTACGTGTATGTCCATAGAAATTTCATTGTGATGATCGTACAAGTGATCATTTGACTTGAAATCTCTAAAATTATCTTTTATATGTTTTGATACTACTTATGACCTGTTCTAGTTAAAGATCACTTAGTTGATAGTCACTGGATATAACATGACTTATATAGAGGTAGCTGAGTGATCGAGATAGGATTCATCACCCAAAAGTAATTAGAGAAAATGTTACGTTGTTCTCTATTAGTATTGATTTGGGAAATAATTGGCTAGGGTAGAATGACGCTTTGTAAAATAATTTACAAATTAATTGAATTAATGACTAATGGTGGAGAAATAATATGATTAGATTCAAAATAGAATAAACATTAATTTCATGTTTTTTTGTCTAATCAAAATATATATTATATGATAAAAGGATTGAATTATACAAAAAATCATGTGTGAAAAGATTAGTCAAAACTACTTTGATATTTCTAAATATTTAGGTGTCTATGATTTGTTACTAGACGACAATCTTGATCTAAAATAAAAAGTGTTTAATTAGATAATTAAAGAAGAATTAAAGGAGATTAATTTATCTAATATTAAATATGATTTATGGTTATAATTTCTATCAATTGCCAACATATTTGGAAATATAATGAGTCTCACATAAACAACATATTGAAGAGAGTAAAAGTATCTTAATCAAGTTAAACTTGATTGTATACTTTGAAAAACTCTACGATTTCATATAATATATTTAATAAATAGTGATCAATATTTGATATTGAATCTTATTTGAACATAAATAGTATTTAATTAGAATTATTTATAATTCTAAATAAAGTTTAGTTGAAATTAAAATTTAATTTCAATTAAATTACTAAAATATCAAAAACTTATTATAAATAGGCTTAAGCTCTAATAGAGCTATCACTTCTTACTTAACCCTCTCTGTAAGAATTACAAAGTTCTCTCGACATGTTTTGTGGATATCATTAAAGACTAGATACTTATGCAGCTATAGTGGTTGAGATGAGCTAGTTTTGGAAATAGTTCGAGGGATACAATAAGATTATGATCAAGCTTCAAAATAAGGTACAAATTTAGATTAATGTTTTATTATTATTTATTCATTATCATTTTATAGAATTAAAGTGATCTTTATTTTTGAGAATTCAAAAGAAGAAATTTTTTTGTAATCATTCTGCTGCAGTTGGGATTGGATCCTAACTTGATTTCTTAATAGTGGTATTAGAGCCAACTATAATTTTATGAGTTGATTAAATTATTTGATTGTTATTGATCAAAACTTGGAATTGAATTTTCAATATTACTGAAAAAATTATTTAAGAGTTAAACAAATATATGACATTAGTTTCATTAATAATAAAACATCCGATAAAATAGAAACCCAAAACACAAGTTGGTTTATAGTTGAGCTCAAACAACAACTGCAAAATTTTTATAATAAGATTATAGCATCCTCGTTATATGATAAGGAATTACGGAAACCAGGAGTCATAGAAAGTCCTTCCGTAGGAAATATTTTGATTGGAGACTGTTGGTTTTGTGATTATTGAAGTTGTTGGTTGTTGTTGTCTGGGGAAATTTGGGTGGTTTTTGAATCACATATTGACGTGGCTGGATGGTAAGGAGAAATGTAGGCATTGCCGGGGTTGAAGATGTGGTTGTGGCTTCATTTGGCTATCATGAAAGTTGTACTTGATGGTGGCTCTAAGCAGCTTCGAGGCGTTAGCATGGAGATGTGATAAAATGCTAGTGGTAGCATGGATAACGTAAGAGTGAGGTTGGCAACACAACCTTACTGGTCAAGTAAGATGATAGAACTGATGGAAGTGCCGTTGCAGCGTCGGAGAGTAAAGAAGACGCTGGCAGTGCCAATAGCTTCTTTATGTGGTGGCTAGGGTTTCATTTTTTTAATTTTAGGGTTTCTAAAAGATGAAAAGGGTGGTGTTTGGCAACATGAATAACATATGATAGTGTTTGGACATAAGGAATATGACTTGTTTGGCAACAAGGTTATTATAACCTTAAGTTAGAACAAATTTGTTTGGGTATAAATTTAAGTATAACTTAAATTTGAAAAGGAATAATTTAAATGAGGAATAGTGTATTCTTAATTTAATTAAATTCCAAACATGAATTTAAAATTAACATTCAATCCCAAAATTAAGGTAATTATTATTCTTAATATGATTAAGATTAATAATTATATTGATTCTTAATTAATTTTAGAGTAGTTTCGAAAATTAGAATTAGTTAGTTTCAATTAGAAAGAAAAAGTAAATAAAATCCTTAAAATTAAGAAAATTATTTTCTTAAATAAGTAAGAAAGTTGTTTCTTAATTAACTTTATTTATTTCAATTTGGTTGAAATTGAAATAAGTATTTGTGGTTATTTGTTCAAAAGTAATACATGAATAAATTGCCTTTGAAGCTGTTATAAAAATCTTCGTGGTATGTTCTTCTAACTACATATGGTAACTTGGAAAAGCATTTGGATAGCTTTTTATGATCAATATGAATAGGTTTTGCACGACTACATGACATTTAAGGCTATCATATTTAAGAGTGGAAAAAAGCTGGAAGAACCAACAGAAAAATAAGTTGAAACCTACCTTGTAGAAGAACAAGAAAAGAATAAAAAAGATGAAGAGAGCAATGAGGACCCTAACTACATTCCTCCTCCGTCATACGCACCAAAACTTCCATTCCCATAAAGACTTCAGAAGAATAAATTAGACGCATATCTTGCAAAATTTGTGAAGAAGCTGAAGACTTTGCAAATTAACTTGTCTTTTGTGGAGTCATTAGAACATATGCCCAAGAATGCAAAGTTCCTTAAAGGTATACTATCTAATAAGCAAACTTAAGAAGATAACCAAATGGTTGCATTGATGGAAAACTGCAACTCCATAACTACCAATCACATGCCTTTAAAGTTAAAAGATTTAAGGAATTTTACTATACCCTGTATAGTTGGTAATTTAGAATTTTATAAATGTTTATGTGACTTAGGTACAAGTATTAATCTTATTCCTTTGTTAAATTTCAAAAAATTGAGCTTAGGAGATGTGAAGCCATCTTCCATGCTTATTCAGTTGGTGGATCAATTGATAAAGAAACCTTTTAGTGTGGTGGAGGATGTGCATATAAAAGTGGACAAGTTTATTATTCCTATGGATTTCTTCATGCTAGACTTTGAAGAGGATCGAAAATTTTCACTAATTATTAATAGACCCTTTTTGAATACTGGAAGAGCTTTGGTAGATGTCCATGGCAGTAACCTTATCCTTTGGATTAGTGATGAACAAGTAAAATTCAGTATGAATAAGGTATTAAAGAATTTGATGGAGGATAACTAGTTCATGAGATTTGATGTAGTTGAATCTTTAAAGGGGCAAAAGGAGATGTCAATTTTAGGAATTATTAATGAAGTATAGGTAGTCACTTTAAATATAAATAGTTTTTGCATCCCATAATACAAAGATTCAATTGAAGATTTAGGTAATTTCATCATTCCCTATGTTATTGACAGTTTATTATTGAAAGGGCATTACTGAACTTAGAATTTTTAGTTTGATCAATTATGTCCTTTCTATTATCTTGCAACATGTAGCTTATTTACAGGCTACAGGAGAAACAGGTAGAAGCAAGTAATTCATTATAGACCTAAGTTGAGGGTAAATATGAAGAGTATGTTAAGCTAATGATGTGAAAGAAGCACTCCTTGAGAGATAACCTAGAATTAAGTTAATTTTTATTTTTACTTTTAGTGTATTTTGATGTACTTTAGCATTATTATTTTTATGTTTATTTTGTAGGGGGTGAATTGATGGATCTTTATGGCATAGAGTAACTCCAAATTCCACCATTAACACCATCATCGCCTCAATCACCATAAGTGTTCTTACTCTAACTTTGTCTTTATTGTTCTTTATTTTTCTTTTTATTGTTTTATTTCTCACATTAAGGACAATGTGTTGCTCAAGTGCAAATCTATATATGTAATTACATATCAAATGTGTGTGAAATTTTCATTTATATTAATTGTGTGTGAATTGTGCATTTGTATTGTGTTAGTTTTTATTAGGTTAGCATTGTGTAAACGTTTTGTTGTCTGATGCATTCATTGTGTGAATGTGTCAATGGTAAGAATTGAGTGGAATTAGTTTAGCTTTAAACATGGTCAATTAAATTGTAAAGGCTTATTAACTTATGAAGTTTGTATTTTAAGTGTCTTTGGATAAATATGTATGTTAATTAGGATATGACACCTATTCTTTCACTTTATGACTTTTGTTTGTATATATTTATAATTATAGCCAATTAAATTGGTTAGTATTATTAGTACCCTTTTATGAGAATGATTAACTGAGAAGGGATGAGGTAGGATAAATAAAAGAAAGCTAAAAGTGTATTAAATAACTTCCTATTTCGTTGGCCCTTTTTAAGAAAATTGGGTTAATAAATAGAGCTGGTAGCCAGTTGAGAGTTATGATATAACTAAGTAATTGGGGGCATTCATGGTAAAATGTTTGTCTTCGCATTAAAAGGCTATAATGACACTTTAATCAACCTAAATAAAAAACGTGACTCGGTCGAGTAATCGAGAGACATTCATAACAAGGTATTTGTCTTCGCATCAAAAGACTAAGTTATAATTAAAGAAAATTTTAAAAATAGTGTAACAATAAATAAAACCTACTAATCTTCTAAAGATAATAAGAATTTTCATGAAAGGGTACTTAATGATAGTTTGCCTTTTCGATTCATTAATAATAATAAATGTATGCTTACAAGTGCTATAGGTGAATGAATATGGGGTTAATATTTTTATTGATATTTATATTCAATCAAAGCTTTTAAACATTAAAGGAATAAGTTATTATGTTGGCATTTTTTAAGTGGTTAACGTTTGAGGTTAATTCATTCCATAAGATTTGATGCCATTGTACCATTATTTTATTGTTGCATGATTGTGTATTTATGTATTTAAGTACTTTTTTATTTGTGTTTTAAGTTTTTCTTGAGGACAAGAAAAGGTTTTGGATGCATGCATACATGGCGAAAATGATGAACGTTGTATGAAGCTTCTGTCATGATCATGACTCATATATGATCGTGATAGAGTCTAGGAAACTCTTTAGGTCACAATCTTGCATGTTTTCTTTCCAATTAGTGAGAGTTTAAACTTCTAAAATTTTGGGGCTATATTTGTAATTGAATTAAGCAGGGAAACCCTAGAAACAACCCTAGAAGCCTCATGCATTATAAAAGAACAAAAAAATGAAAGAAGGTAGCAACCACCAGATCAAAAGAAGATAAAAAAGAGACATCAAAAGAGCTTCAAAGAATTCTAAATTTCTAGGTAAAGACTACAACTAGCCTTTATTTATTTCATTATCTTGAATATTTATTTGGATTGTTATGATGTTTAGCATGATTATAGGTTTTTAAATCCATATTAGGGATTATTATTGAATTATTTTGTTGAACTTTATTCTTGTTGATTTCAATATATTTATCAATGCTTTGTGATAACTGTTGTGCTTATACTTGGTAACAAATTGAGAAAGTGAATCAATTTATTTGTGTTAAGGTGTGCAATAAGAGATAGTAGCTTAATATACCTACAATTATTAGGTTAATTAACAATTAAAGAGAGATCATAATTACGAAATTAATTATCCTTAGGAGTACTTCAAATCTAACCGAATAGTTAAAAGTAGTTTTGTGAATCGAGAGATTACAATTCTATGATTATTGAATTTAATTAGGGTTTTTTTATTAGATCTCGAGAGAGGGTAATCAAAACTTAAGAATATCTAGGATCAAGCATAAATTGAATTAACAAGATAAAGGGAAAACAAAGCCAACCTTATTTTATTGCCAGCTTAATTATTTGATTGTTTTGTTTCAATTTCAATTATTTTTTTTAATTCAAATCAATCTTTAATACCTTAAAGAAAGTTTGATTCAAGTTTTTAGATGTCTAATTAGTCTTCATGGGATATGTAAAGTTTTTATATAAAACTTATCAACAACTATGTCATGTCATAAGACCTCTTGACTTAGTGAATTGAAGAGGCTTATGTAAGATCTAACTAAGAATTTCTTCGAAGGATCTCTGGTTTAAATTACTTTGTCCTTTTTTTCTTAGTTGGGACTGTAAGTAGGGAAGAGATGAAAGATATAATCTAAACTCCTTATTAGGCATATCCATTAATTATTTAGGATAGCTACATTAACCTTAGAATCCTTAGGGATGTCAAATATGATCAGAATTGATTTTGACCATGGTTGACTGGGCTACGGGCAGCGACTGTTTGGCCCGATGAGAAGGCACAAAATGACATCATTTTGTCATTTTGTTAATTTTTTTAAAAAAATAAGGTTGGGCCGAGTTGACCTAACTTACAAATCCTCCTAGAAATCATTTAATTAAATTTTAAAACTATTTATAAACAGAGATAAGTGCACCAATAGTTGATGAGTAATATAATAGTAAATACTTACCCTATTATCATATTTGATTTCATGATGTAATAAACTTACATGTATTTATCATTTAACTCTTTTAAGACAAAAATCAACTATCCTTAAGTTTTTAACCCATAACTCAACCAAGTTAACACCCATTGAATGCATTAAAATTTGTGAAATTTTGTATTGGTCAGCTCGTGGTCAGGCCAAGGGCGGCTTAGGCCTAGCATGGCATATTGCTATCCCTAATAATCTTTAGGGAGGGCATATTGAAAAGATTTGAAATTTGTTAAGAGATGTATGGGTCACTGTTTAGTCCAATTATCAAACCAGGAACTAGTTTGTTCCCTATTGCCTATTATATGTTTGATTTCCATCCTCACTTCTTCTCTTAAGCTCAAAATATATTTTGTTACTAAAGAGGAGTTAGATAGAGGCTTCTTTTTCTAGAAGGTTGCATCTCATATATATTCTTCATTCATCCACTTTACCCATAAGGTTTCCTTATCATTGTATAGACTCTAATCCTTTTTCCGATTAGTGCCTTATTTGTAGCTCTAAGATCTTTTAGTCCTAACCTTCCTTGCTTTTTAAGCCTATAGACTTCAAAACATTGGACTTTTGAAAAACTCTTCAAGTTGGCTAATCCACTCATATAAAGTTCCTAAATATGCTTTCTATATCTTTTATAATTCTGATAGGGATTAAAATATGATAACTCCAGTATATGTGCATTTCATTAAGAATATATTGCTTCAACTAAATTCTACTCGTATAAGAAAGAGTTTTAAAACTCCAACTTAGAGTTTCTTCTTGTGATTGAATCAAAAAGAAGTTTACAATCTTGATATGAGAGTCTTAAGTCTGAGATAGGTATTCCTAAGTATTTAAGGGGAGCTGTTGATAATTGTAAGCCTAAAATTTGGAAAAGAGACTAAGTGATGTTGTCAGAGTTTTAGAGATAAAAATTGATTTTTTGCCTTGTTTATAACTAGTCCAAGAACACCCATAATTGTAGCTAATCGATCAAGTAGTAGTTAGATAGATTTTTTTATCAACTTTACTAAGTAACCAAAGATAATCCACAAATGATAGGTTGATAAGTTGGATCCAATTGCACTTGTAGTGGAATTTGAAAGATCTATTTTGAGTTATTTTATAGTTTAACAACCTTGTGAGGACTTCAATTGCTATTGAAAAAAGAGATGGAGAAATAAGATCACCTTGTTTGATACATTCAATTTATATTGCAAAATTATATGGAGAGATAAGATCACCTTAACTGATACATTTAGCACGTTTGAAGTAGGTTGTTGCTTCTCCATGGACTAGAGCATTATAGTTTGGAATAGTTATGCATTGGTGGATACATTTAATGAACTTGGGAGGTAATTAAAAGCATTGGGAGTATTCATCAGAAATGACTAATTGAGGGTGTTAAGATAAAAGTATAAGTCTAGATACAAAAAGGAGCTGGAGCTAGCTAATCACTAGAGATTTGTTAGGATTAAAGTTGAAGAGGACATTTTTTATCTTAAAATTGATTATAGGGTTAAGAAGAGAGTTTGATTAGTTTTGGGATAGGGAATGAGGAATGAATTTAGAAAGGATCTCAAAAGATATTAATGAAGGAGATTTAGATCCTAAGGAGGAATGGAAATGAAGAAAGGCTAGATGTTTTAGTTTATCCTATTCAAAGATAAAGGTGCCTATTGATATAGGATCCTTGAGATTTTGTTATAGTTTCTTTTGATTTAGATAGATCTAAAGAAAAAAGCAGAGTTGGTGTCTCCCTCCTTAATCCTGTTAGTCCTGACCTTTTGTTTAAGGAAAGAATTATGGGTTTTTAGTAGAGAGAGGTACTAGTTAAGAAGTGATTTTTCCTTTTCTCTTAGATTTAGGTTCAGGGGGCCTATATTTAATAGATTTTGGATATCATTTAGCTCAATCTTAGTTAGCTCTAGCTCCTTTTTGTATCTAGACTTATTCTTTTATTTTTGAATCCTTTTACGTTCACCCTTAGTAATCTTCAACCTTGAAACCAATTGTAAGCTTCATTATCCTTCAATTGGAGTGTTAAGGATTGTTTTAATGATATCTTCAAATTCAACATGATTAAAAAATCTAAATGGAATTTTTAATTCTCTTGTTTGTTATTCAATGTTGATTTTCAAAGGTGTATGGTTTGAAAATATGTAATTGTTGAACCAAGTTATTGAGTTTGGAAATTTCAATATCCAATCTGATTTCACCACCCTTCCGTCTAGTTTCTTCCTTATGAACTGTTTATTTTCTTTCTTTTTATTCCAAGGGAAGAGATTTCTTCTAATACTGAGGTCTAATAAACTTAAGTTAATTAGGCATTCTCTAAGGTCTTTATCTATTTTTCCTATTGTATTACTTGGACCTTTAGCTTCATGGGAACACAAAATGCAGTTGAAGTCAGCTAACACTATCCAGGGTTCTTTGATTGTTTTTGCCATCTCCTCTATATCTTCTCATAATTTATTCCTTTGAAATGCACAACTGGCTACTTATATAAAGGTGATGTGCAACTTATCTTTTAATAAGGTTGAGTAGATCTCTATATGGATAAACTGGTCAAACTCTTTGTGGAAATGATTTGAATTGTTGTTAGTTTGTATGCAAAAATGATTATTCCAAGTCTACGAGAGGAATGATTGGCGATAGTGCTCCATTGGTTTCCTAAGAAATTTAGGTCTTTATTCAACACTTCTTTGACTTTTGTTTCCAGCAAGCCTACGATGGATCGATTTTTCTTCCTGATGAATTCTTTTATAACTTGTTGTTTCGTAGGGCAGTTCAAGCCTTAAGTATTCCATGCTATTAACATGTCTAATTGACCCTTATTTTTCTAGTTTCTAGTTGATCTTCTTGTATTATTCCATTGCTTTTCCTCCTTATATGTTGTTTGAGTATAATTTTTGTCCGAATATGATTTTATGACATCATTATCTATATTCTTATGTAATTGTTGTTGAGTTTGGGAAGGAGTATGTGATGGTTTTGGTTGGGAAGTTGATTAAGGTATTGGGTTGTGTTTTATTTTGGAGAGGACATTATTTTAAGTGCTAAGAGGGAGATTTAGGTGGAATGTTGGTCCAGGCGCTAAAATATGCAGGTTACCTATCATTGATGGAGTTTCTTCAAGTTTTGTGGTTCTAAGGTCTAGCTCAGTCGAGGAGGAGGGTGAATTTTCTTTATAGTGTATAAGGGAGGGGAATTAGGATCCAAAGAAATAGGAATGATAGTGGATATACTCTTTTGGTTATAGAAAGGGTTGCTTTGGGCTCCCAAATCTTTTCTTCTTTTTAAGTGATTTAGGTTCCAAGGGTAAGATATAGAAATAATAGTTATTTTCATTTCTCTGTATCCTAGTAGCATCCGAACATTTAGAGCCTTAGGGAGCTTTGCATTCCCATCCACTTCTATTCAAATTCTTGCAAAACCAATCATTCTTATATAGTTGTTGTTTGTTCAAGTCTAAGAGAATTATCAATTATATTGGCCAGGCAACTTAAAATGGAAATAATGTTGATTTAACAGAGGCAAACGTATTTATGTTGGTGTGTCTATAAAGAAAAAAAAAAGTCTTGTCCACCCAAAACAGACATTTGTGATTTGTCCCCATCGGAGACGCCACATCCCACAAAGAGCCACCCGTTGATGGCCATACATTTGTTAAGAAGGCCCAATCTTCTTCTCTTTGAATAAAATAGAAAGACTAACTTCAAAAATTTTTGTAATTCTCCTGCACATTGTTTGGTAATTTTGCAATGTCTGTTTGACTCTTTTTAATTTAGGCTTCTTTTATTACATAACTTGATTCAAAGATAATTTATAATTTTAAAAAACATTAATCCATCATTTATCCACGAGAAGGGATCTCTTGCATCGTATCATGATTGACGGTAATGGTATTGACTCCAATGTCAAAGTTGAGGCTATTAAATAAATAAATAAATATATATATCCTCTAATATGCGGTCCCACACTTATCCACTTGCCATCTCAGACCCACGTCAGATCAAACTTTTATATTAAATTTTATCAAAACGAAAAAAGAAAAGACCAAACAGCATCTCAAGTTTCAGACAAAACATTTCTATAAGGGGACGTGACTCTCACTGCTGAAGCTTCCCCAAAGCCGAGTCAAGCACAATGGACAGAGTTTTCTTAGTTGAAGGGATCCCCAAAATGAACCGCAGCGATTCCGAGTGGGCTTTTCAACGATTTCTCCAAGAAGCCGGCTCCGACTCCTCGTCTGCAGGAAACGACGTCTTGGAGATCGAGGATCATGCTTCCTGTATGACCACTGCATCCTCTTCGCGTAATGCCAATGTGACGCCTCCTAATATTTCGGCGGGCTCCGACGAATACCAGGCCTTTCTTAAGACTAAACTCAACTTGGCATGCGCTGCCGTTGCTCTGTCTGGGGTAAGACTTTTTTTCTTTCTTTCTTTTTTTCCCTTTTCAGATCAGCTTATAACTATATATATAATATATATATATAGAGGATTTACAGGGAAATTAGATGGACTTACCAGGTGCTTGTCCAGTTAGATGGGTACCAATTGGCAGATTTTTATTAGTTTTAAGTTGCTACTTTCTAGCTTTTGGTCTGCTCAGCATCCAAAACTGCTACGATTAAACTTTTTGATCGGTTGGCTTGTTTTGCACATGTGGACAACGAGTGCAAAGGTTTCCTCATGTTCTCATGTCTTCAGAATACTGCATATGTAGACCCTTTTCCACATGACATACTTCTATGGAAAATAAGGTTAGAAGAGGACAAAAACTAATAATTTCTAGTCTGAGATTAAAGACCAATGATGTTTTTGAGGACTAAATTTGAAAAGAGCAGGTAATAAAATCCCAGAACTTGCGCATGTCAGTAGTGAGTTACAATAACATACATTCATGTGTATGACAGGATCTATTTGCGTAATCGACATGTATGTAATCTGATCTTGTAGTTCAGTTTATGATGGATGTCTATTCGGTCACACTTGTCAATACCGTACTATCAAAATTGTTCTATGAAGCTCTGCATGAGTATTTACTTTATTACCTATCTTCTGTTTTACATTGTTCTTGCTTCGGAAATTTTAGAACTTTTTCTTGATTTTCTTCTTAGACCGATATGTTTTTTGCTAACTCAATATTCTTTTATTTCCACCAGGCATCTTTTCTGAAACCTGAAGAGTCTCCAGCTGGAGCTGATAGTGCATCACAAGCTTCAATTACTTCTCAACTCCCATCTAATGCTCCTCTTAAAGGTTTTCCCTTCTTAATTTGTTTGCTTGTCGTAGTATATATATCTGCCAGTATAGCTATATACTTTGAGAACATCTGCTGCATTGAGAATATGGTAGGGATGTTGCCAATAGGCCTTGAAACCCGAGCCCTTTTGATGGATTCGACAGCTAATTTAATTTAATGAGGAAAGCTTCGATAAACAAATACCTGTACTTGGTATTAGGTTCCTGAAAATATAACTACTAATAGTATTCAAACAATTCAAAATCTGCTATTTGTGTGAAGAAAATTACCAATGTTATTGGCCTGTTTTTGTGAAGAAAGCAATTACAATTAAGAGCATATCATGGTCCAGATTTCACAAAACATTTACACCTACCACTAACAATACTTGATTAATGTTCTTATTTTTTTTTTCAGTTTCCGCAAAATCTTGTGAAGCATTAGGTAGAGGATTGAGTATATTTTGATTGAGTGAAAATTCTTATTACCCTTACAGGAGTGGGATATGGTTTATCCATGTCGCTAGATAAGAATGCTAATAAACCACTTGGGATGTCTTCCTTACATACTATGCAAAATTCATTTGAAGTTCCTGCAAAGCCAACTACCAGTGGATCTTCAAGGGATCAGTCAGAAGATGATGAAAGTAAATTAGAAACTGAAATGACAGAGACTATGGATCCTTCTGATGCAAAACGTGTAAGGAGGTAACCCATATCCTTGTTTTTCTGATTTTAGTTATCGTTTCACCTATAAATATTGATGGCACTTTCTCCATTTTGTACAAGTTTTGGACTGAGGTTAGTTGATTGTTCTACATTTCTTGCAAGGACTTAGTTACAAATATTGTCTTTGAAGGGCTGCAAGTTTTTTGTTTTGTTTTTCTTCCTAGATCATGTAAAATTTACATACTTTGCTTTGCTTTATAAAGAAAAAGATTTGTCTGTAGCTAATCACTGGTACAAGTTTAAGACTACTTACCTAACTTGTTGCTTCCCTCCACTCTGCTAATCTTTTTCTTCTTTCGTGTTCTGATTGTCACTTCTTTTTTTTCTTCTCTGCTTGCTCATATCTTTTTAAAGTGCTCAACTTGTTGGATTAGGAATTTTTTATTCCAATACCAATTCGATGCAGAACAACAATGAAGGATAGTGAATAGAAACAGAATTGAGGGAGAGAGGGAGAACAATTCCAATGATGAAAGTACCGATTTTCCAAATGCAGAAGATTGCACATTTTGTATTCAATTACTTTGCACTTTCTTAACCCATTTTTGGGGAGAAGAAGCGTAATTTCTTGTTGTTTTAAGTACTTTTGTCAGTGTTGTTGTCAATTTCTTTTGCTTAGACAAATTAAGTATAGCAGATTGGTACACTAGCAATGATACAAGAACATAGATTTCCTCATGGCAAACTTTGGGTGTGGTGCTATGTAGTGCTTAAGTCTCCATTACATGATCTGGTTGTGTTCTTCCCTGTTCATGTATGTCCTTTGGAGGCTATGATATGTTTTTCGTACGTGTGGAGTATACAGTTTGTTATATATGAATGCATACGATCAAGCTTGAAAGGCAAATTGTTTCATCCAATTTTTTTTTTCATTTATGGATAATGATACTATCATTCTAATGTTCCTTTTGAGTGGCTCAAACAAAATGAATGAGTTGTTTTTTCAGAATGCTTTCAAATAGAGAGTCAGCTAGACGATCGAGAAGACGAAAGCAGGCCCATTTGTCAGAGCTTGAGGCACAGGTGATTTTTCTTTAACTTTTTCCCCTTTATAATTTTCTTCTCCCCAGAAGAACTAAACAGTTTCCTTTACAGGTGTCCCAATTGAGAGTAGAAAATTCTTCTCTTTTGAAACGTCTCACTGACATAAGCCAGAAGTATAACAAGGCAGCAGTTGATAACAGAGTTTTTAAGGCCGATGTTGAGACATTGAGAGCAAAGGTAAGTTTTGGAATATGCATGTAGTTCACAGTGCATGCTCATCCTATTGATTGCTAATCAGTCATAATGCATAAGGATGATAATGAAACCTGATGATTTTAGGATCTCTCTCTCTTTCACACTGAACAGATACTTGAATAAGCCTAAGCATTCACACATATATACACTGTATAACATTTTAATCATATAGGCACACTCTATTACGATGTTTTGTGTTACGCATTGAAATTGTAGGTATATGTATTGATGCTTGTATGCATGCTTAAATGTTGGAGTTATTTCAAAATAAGAGGTTCTTTGAATTGTTGACTGTTCTTATGCGCCTGATGATTTCTTATTCAGGTAAAGATGGCTGAGGAGGCAGTGAAACGAATTACTGGCCTGAGCCCTATGTTCCAGAACATGCCAGAGATATCCACTATGAGCATGTCATCATTTGAGGAAAGCCCTCCAGAGACATCCACAGATGCTGCTGCTTCTGAGCAAGATGAATCAAAACATCAGTTTTATCGGCCTCTAAATGATCATGTGCCCACTAATGACAATAAAGCGAACAATAGTTTGGCAACTGTTTCTTCCGCCGTAAATGTGCAGCCAAATACTGGATCAGCAGGAGTTATAGGGGACAAGATGGGACAAACAGCATCCTTGCTACGAGTGGCTAGCTTGGAGCGTTTGCAGAAGCGTATCTGTGGGGTTGTTAGCTCCCGTGCAGCAGAGTCTAACGGGGAACAGTAGAAGTAAATGTAGTGGCCGTGGTTGAGGATGTTTAAGAACAATTCTTTTGCAGTATTGCTGCGTACTAACTGTATGTAGAAAGATGTTATTAACCTCAACTCATTGTTCAGGGAAAGTTTGTTTTTACACGACAACCTTGAATTGTACCAGCTGACAACCTGCTGTATACAACGGTTATGTATGTAAATGTAAGATTTACCTAGGAACCTGTTGTGCATCCATTCAACACTGAATATTTGAGAAAGTATAGTAGTCATGGTAGGTCTTGTTAAATGTTAATAGCTATCTTTGATTAGATGATGCTATTTTCTTCCATCATGTTTATTATCTACATGTAGGTCTTGTTAATTGTTAACTAGCTATCTTTGACTACATGTGCTTGTTAACTAGCTATCTTTGATTAGATGTAGAGTTGGTAATAGGTTGGGCCAGCTCACCTAGGCCCAAGTTCGACTCGACTCGACTTTTTATTATTTTAAATAAAAACAAAAAATGACATCATTTTAAAATAATTTTTGGGCTTCAAGTTATGTGAGCTTGAGTATGGCCAAAAATTTAAGAAAAAGATAAAAATCTGAGTCCAATCTAATGTAAAATTCTTAATCTTAATATGTGTTTTGGTTCTTTCTACATTCAAAAGGGAGTAAATTTGTTGTCTTCCTGTGAACTAGTAGTAAGTGAATAGCCTGAAGCTATGTGAATGCTATAATAATATGAACATCCCAATTCAAGCATTTAAATACGTTGATATATCACAATGTAAATAAAGAATACAACTAACAATTGATCAAAAGAAAGTTTACCAAAGGGTGATGGATGATTGAAGATTTTAAAAGGTTTGGTGCTATTGATAAAAAGTTTTTGACAAAATATAAAGATTGTTATCATAAATCAATGCATGGTTGGATTATTGTGACTTAAACTATCATAAATCAATGCATGGTTGGATTATTGTGACTTAAACTTGATTAATAAAAATAAGGAGCGTTGTTGACTTTTTTTTTATCCATGCCCTAAATAGAAGTATGATGATTTATAATGCAATTTAAAGAAAAAAAAATGATAAAGTCATCATTCTACCTTATCAAAAAAATAGAGAAAAACTTAAAGAAAAAAGGCATAGTAAAATCTTGAATTTGAGAATGATAATTTGAGGGTCAATTATAAAATGAATAATGCATTCAACATCTCACCCTATCTGTTAGATCTTTAAGTCTAAACTACGAGATCGTGCGAGTGTTGAAGAGCCTTGGCCAATGCTTGGCACGTAAGTTGACACGAGAAAGGCGTGTTGACGAGGAACAAGGTAAAGTCTTGCGAGTTGGCGAGATTCAATACGTGTGGGCATGCGTAGGAATGTATTGGCAGAAATCTTCGGCGAGACGTGAGATTCGGATATAAGACCGTGCGGAGTTGGAAAACTAAGTCATGCGAGACCTGAGGGTGCGCGAGAAAGCGCAAAGGTATGCGAGAGACCCCGCTAGGATGCCCAAAGGCATGCGAGCGCTACGAGGAGTATAAACACCTAACTTTAACGAGGTAGGTCGAAGGTATGTAATATATGCAAGGTTAATACTAACTCGGATTGTGACTTAGTCATGGAGCGACGAGACTGCACCATGAATGAGCTTGATCATGGAAGATGAACTTATCCATAGACGTGCATTGATGGATTTATGTGCGGATAGGCTGTGGTGAAGACACATCAGCAGTGAGGTGGCAACTGTAGATGATGTGGCATATGATGACGTAGTGGATAAGATCACTATGGATGAACATTATCTTTAAGAGATAAGATCACGTGGAAGGATCATCTGAAGATAGAGAAAATCTTCGTGGATAAGGATAATCATTCCTAAATAGGGTAAATCTTTTAAATATGATGTAATCTTATTAGATAGGATAAGATTGTAATCTTAGCTAGTAGAGTTCTATCAGGACTCTTAGTCGTGTAAAGGAGCCTATCAATAGCTCATTAGAGTTGAGACCTATTTATCAGTTCAGAGAAGATCAGAGTTGAGAGCTTTTGGGGGGAGAGTTCTCATTGTAAGGGCTTCGAGTAGGGAGTTCTTGTAAGGGTTTCGAATAGGGAGTTCCTTGAGTGCTTCGAGTAGGAGGTACAAGTGTCTTTTGTTAACATTTTGTTGAGAGTTAATGAAAGAGGTAACTTCAACTACATTTAAAAATCTCTTGTTGCTTTTTTTTACTCTGTTACACTTATGGTCTTTTCGTGTGTGAGAGAAATACTTAAACACTTGTGTGTGCGTGAGGTGTTCGAGGGATAACGGAATTGTTCGGCGACATTCATATGAGAAGACTGAATCTTTGCTTAAGCATACCTAAGCAGAATTGCCATACAAAGGTGGACGCGACTTGTGGTGAAAGTGTTGGGTCCCGATTCCTTTTCTTAGAAATTAAACATGTTTAAATTATTTTGAGGTTTTTAGATCTTAAGAAAATGAAAATTTAATGAGGGATTAAGTTTAAATTAGAGTGGAGTATGTTGTTAGGTATTAAAAAGAATAAGATGGCTTGGGGGCAATTTAGGTAGATCACTTAAGATGTTAAGGTTTAAAGCTTTCAAGGAGGGGTATTTAGGTCTTTTAAGCTTAATTAAATAAAAAAGGAATGGAAGACCAAGCTTGTAGTCATTTATGTGAGGGAAGGAAGAGACAAATTGCAAGAAAAGAAGAGAGGTTAGTAAAACTACGTAGTTTTGACTTAGGCTTTTAAGTTAAGAGATAAAAAGTTGTTAAGTCATTTTGAAGAAGCCTACGAATCTCACAAAGAAAAGAAAAGAGGGAGATTTCGTTGGAGAGAAGAAGAAGAAGAAGAAGAAGAGGAGATTAGGGCCTTGTGATTCCTTGCTTTAGAGAAGAGATCCTAAGAGGTCTTTAAGAAGGAAAAAGAAAAGGGAGGGTGTAATCTTCCATTAGAGGCAAAAAGGCAATTTCGTGGGAT
>JAOSBK010000204.1:13867222-13882206 GCA_027568895.1 Erythroxylum shatona
TTTTTAAGCATATCTTGAGTTGTATAACTCCGATTGAGGAGATTTTTGTTTCTAATGAATCTAGAGACATGGAATTTCATTTTAACTTAGAAATTGGATTAAATGTTGGGCCCTAAGAAGATCATTTTTACTGAGGGAGATTAGGGTGAATTTATCAAGATCCGTTCGGGAGTAAGTGAACTGGGTTTGATTTGAGTTTCTTCTGTGGTGAGGAATCCCTCTCTCGTGGGTTGTGCGTCCAGATGTCACGTAGGACGTCGGACCCGTGACTCACTAGGGTGGGGTTCCAATAGAAAGTTCGAGTCTAACAAAAACCTTTGTAACATTATCCACCTAAATAGTTAATTGGGCATAAGAATTTTACAATTATAGAGTTCAAATTAGTTAAATTTCTTTTAAACAAAATATAAATTCAAATTATTGGATAATCTTTGAAAGATTTGAATAAGAGTAAGGAGAGTGTGATGAAAACACCCCTTTTGTAAACAAATAAAAGAAAACTTTATGAGTTGAACAAGAAACTAACAAATCAATTTCTTTAAGATTGATGAATTTTTGTTTTATGAATTAAAAATACTGATAAAAGAGGCTAAAGGAATAAGATATTAGCTAAGTTTCTCTCTCTACCATTACTCTATCTCTCTCTCTCTCTTCTTCTTCTTCTCTTCATTATTTCTCTTCAGTAGTTTGCTCTTAATCCCTAAATTCCCAATTAGCTGTATCAAAAATATCTCATAACATAAATTGGTTGAGCAGAGATCCTAGACTATGGTAGATGTTGAGGCACAGCAGAAGGAACTAGAGGTTAAGAAAGGAGGCGAGTGGAGGAAGTTTTGTGGAATCATATGCATGAGTTGGAGCTAAGACATGGACGAAGTATTCAAGAATTGGAGAAATGGATCACTCAGCTGTATCAGAAAGATAAAGGTGACAATGGTTTACAGGGAAATGTTGATCAAAGGGTTCTTGATGCTGGAAATGGAGACAATTACTATGGGGTACACTACACCATTCCTACGTAGTATAATAAGATTCAATTGCTAGTGTTCAAAGGCAAAAATCTGCGAGCTTGGGTGTTTAATTGTGAACAAATTTTCACACTGGACCGAACGCCAGCAAAGTTAAAGGTGGTTTTAGCCACGATGTAGTTGGAGGGTGAAGCCTTAGCTTGGCATTAGTTGTATGTGAGGAATAGATTGACCCAAGGTCCTCCTTATTGGGGCAAGTATCTATTGGCATTAGAGTAGAGATTTGAAGATTCAGCTTTCAAAGATCTGGTGGAGGCATTGAAGGAATTGAGACAAAGAGGGTCAATAAAAGAGTATTGTGCAGAGTTTGATATGTTACCACAAAAACTAATGATGCTAGAACTCTATTTGGTTAGTATAATTTTAAAAGGGTTGAGGGTAGAGATTGAATACCTAATGAAGTTATGGAATCCCAAAACTCTTCAGCAAGCATATGATCTACCGAGGAATCATGACATGGTAGTAGTGCATTATGGGATAATGGGAAGGTTCAATCAGAAAGGTTTGAAGTATACAGAAAACTCAATGAACATGTAAAATCCTCACAAGGCTTGTTTCCTACACCTATGCAAGGAAATCAAATGGGAGAAAAAGAGTTGAAATGGAGCAAGACCATTTCTAGTAGAGAATTAGATGATCACAGAGCTAAGGGGTTATGTTTCTGGTGAGAAGAAAAATACATTATGGTTATAAGTGCAAGAAGAAAGTGTTAAAAATAATTGTGGTAGAGGAAGAAGGTGAGAATGAAGAAGAGAGTAACCAAGGATATCATTTCAAGCGATGTCTACAGTGAATATAGTGAATATCAACAGATTAAGGTGTAAGGTATGATAGAAGGAAATGTTATTCACATATTAGTGGACAAGGGGGTATGTATAATTTTGTGGATAAAATTTTAGTATCTAGAACTTGTAAGGAGTTATAGGAGGTGAAGGAATTGACAATTATAGTAGTAGGAGGTATAAATTTAATATGCACTTATATATGTCAAAATCTTAAATGGAAGATGGGGGAAAAAGAATTTTGCACAGATGCTCTGGTGATTGATATAGGTGGGACTGATATGGTGTTAGCGGTTCAGTGGTTATCCATGTTGAAAGATATAGTGCTTAATTACCAAAAATGAACCATAAAGTTTTGTTGGTGTGGTAAGGAGATGGAGTTAATAAGTGAAGGTTATAGAAATCAGGTGGAAATACCTGAGGAAAAATTAGTAAAAGTGTGGAATGATAAATATATTATTTTTTGTTTTATGGTAGTGCACCAAGTACATTATACTAAAAGGAAGGTTGAACAACAAGTCAAATTCACAGATAGAAACAAATGCCACAGACTTATCTGGTGAATTTTATGAATAGTTACAAAACTTATTAAAACAATTTAGTGACGTTTTAAAAGAATAGAGAGGATTGCCACCTTTTAGATTTCATGATCATAGAATACCATTGAAGGAGGGAATAGAGGTTATAAATCTTTGACCTTACAAGTACTCTAGAGTCCAGAAACACATTATGGAAGAACTGGTGGAGGATATGTTACAACAAGGTATCATCAAACTAAGCATCAGCCCATTCTCAACCATAGTGATTTCAATTAAGAAGAAGGATGATTATGGCGTTGATTATAAATCCCTGAATTAGTGAACCATAAAGGAAAATTTTCCTATTCTTTTGGTGGAAGAATTATTTGATGAGTTAAATGATGCACAGTTCTTTTTCTAAATTGGATCTTCGAGCGAGTTATAATCAAATACGAGTGCATGAGGATGAAATTTACAAAGACAACTTTTAAAACCCCTGAATGACATTATAAAATTCTTGTAATGCCTTTTAGGTTGATGAATGCACCAACTAAATTTCAAAGCTTAATGAATCAAATATTTAAGTTGTATTTGTAAAGCTTCGTGTTGGTGTTTTTTGATGATATTTTCATATATAGTTGATTCTTTGAATTGCATTTGAAGCATCTACATTTAGTATTAGAGATTTTAAAAGAACAATAATTGTACATAAAAATGTCTAAGTGTCCTTTTAGAGTCCCTCAACTGGAATGCTTTGTACATATCATAAGTGGCAATGGAGTATTGACAAATCCACAGAAGATTCATGTAGTGTCTGCTTAGCCATAACTGCAAAATGTTAAACAACTCATAGGATTCTTAAGCCTATATGATTATTGTAGAAGATTTATTAGAGTTTATGGATAGATGAGCAAACCTCTATCTAATTTTTTGAATAAAGATTCATTTCAATTGACAAAAGAGGCATCAATTTCATTCTCATATTTCATGCTTTAAAAACAACTCTTGTAATAGCTCTTCCCTATTTTATTGAAGAATTTGTGGTAGAAGCTTATGTGAGTGAAGAGGGTTTAAGTGTAGTGCTTATGCAAGAAAAATTACCTTTTAGTATTTGTTAGTAAAATTTTATCTTACAAATACAAATACCTATCTGTTTACGAAAAGGAATTTTTAGCCTTAGTAATAGTGGTTAGACAATGATCTTATTACTTAATTGGAAGACATTTCATGGTTTAAACAGATCATCAAAGATTGAAATACTTGATGGATTAGAAAATTACAACTCCTTTTCAATATAATTGGCTTCTTGCATTTTGATTTTTCTATTAAGTATAATAAGGGGATAGACAAATCTGCTACATATTCCTTATCAAGGTGATTAGTTCTGAGCTATTCACCTTAACTATTTTGCAGATAAACATAGGGTTACTTTTAGAAATAAAGGATAGTTAGCAATGGGATATATCTCTTTAGAAATTAATATAGTATGTCCTTCAGGGTGAGTATAAAGGAATGATTTATACATAGACCAATCATATTTCACAATTAGAAAGATCATTCAGTAGTTGGAAATTCAGCACCTTTTTTGTCTCAAATTAATTGAATTATCACATGCAACTACTCATAGGGGACATTTTGGTTGGTTGGGGACATATAAGAGGTTGAGCGTAAATTTTTTCAAGTGAAAGTTACAAAGAGATGTTAGGGAGTTTGTGTGTAAATGTGAAGTTTGCTAGAGGAATAAAAATGAAACCACTACTTCACTTGGTTTGCTTTACCCTTACCTATTCCTTAACATTTATGGACTAATATTAGCATATATTTTGTGGAAGGTTTGCCATTGTCGGAGGGACATTTGGTAATTTTCTCAGTTATTGATAGGATGATCAAATAAACCCATTTTCTTCCCTTATGGAATCCTTATACTACAAAAAAGGTTGCTAAAATTTTTATGGATCATATTTTCAAGTTGCATGTTATGCTACAAATGATTGTTTGCGACAAAGATGAGATCTTTATAAGTGTTTTTGGGAAACAATTCTTTCTTCTTCAAGACTTTAAGTTGCAGTTTTCCACTACTTACCATCCTCAATTAGACGGTCAAACAGAGGTTCTTAATCACACACTCTAAAGATATCTTCACTGTATGTGTTCAAATTGTCCAAAAATTAGAGTAGATGGTTATCCTTAGTAGAACGGTGGTACAACACCATTTTTCATTTCACTATAAATGTCACTCCTTTCCAAGTTGTCTATAGTTTTCACCTAATCAATTCTTATTAGATAAGGAAGCTATGATTGATATTCTACATTTTCATTTACATTGAGCACAAAAACATACGAAGCAATTTGCTAATCGTCATTGATAGTTAAAGTTTATACTATGTTTTGATAGGTGTTTTAGTGTGTCTATAGGTGTTTATCAGATAATTGTTGCATATTTAGGCTTAGAATTGTGTTCATAAGAGTATTTATTTATTATATAAGTGTTTATATGGTTTAGAGCATGTTTTCAATCTTAATTTTATGTTTCTTAAGGTGTTTGATGTATTTGCTAGTGTCAAAGATTATATAATTAACGAAAAAAGATGTTGGAAGTGTATGGAGTTGCATGGGTAGGGTCATTATTATGACTTTCATGTCATAATCGTGATAGAAACAAATCTTCCAAAGTCATGATCGTGACTTAGAGGCTTCCCAGGTGTGACTTTTTCCATCTATTTTAGGGTTAGGGCCATTTTTGGAACCAATCAAAGGGGGAAAACCCTAGTTACATCCATAAAACCCTAATACATGTATGAAGAACAAAGAGAAACCTAAAAAGCATAACAACCATTTTACAAAAGTAGATCAAACAAGGGAGATCAAGAAGAATGTCCAAAATTTCAGTTTTTCAGATCAAGCTCTAAACTGAGATTTTATTCTTTTCCTTATATTATTTCATTAAACTTGACGTGTAAAATGAATTATCAGATGTCTATTACATTCATAAGTTTCTAATTTCTAGATGAGGGTTTATTTCGAAGTTATTTTGTGACATCTTTATTGATTTAATACAAAATTTTGGTATTGTGATAATTGTGCATTTCATACTTTGACAATAAATCAAGAGACTGAGTCAAAAGCAATCAGATTAGGTATTACAATGAGAATTTGTGATTAAATAAGTCATGCAATTATCAAATCAATGATCATTCGAAGAGAGATCTTGAGTGAGAACTTGATTATCTAATAGATAACTTTAGATCTAATTGAAAATGTTAGGAAGTTTTATGAATTAAGAGGTTGCAAAATTTGGAATTTTGGATTCAATTAGGGTTCATCAGTTATGATTAATCGATTAGGTCTTAAGAGAGAGAAATCAAACCCTTAGGAAATCTAGGCTATAATTGGATCAATAATAGTTAAGGGAACAAAATAATGGAGGAATAAATCCTAAGAATTTATTCTTGATAAACCTTAATTTAATTTGGTAGCTCAATTTTATTTATTTATTTGAGTGATTTTATTTAATTGTTTTAATTTCTATCATTATTTCACTCAAATCATATTCTAATACCTTAGACAAAGTTAGGTTTAATCAGTTTTATCTATTTCCTCGTGGGATTAATACCTTTTGATACTACAAGATATGATTGTATACTTACAGTATTAAGAGTTTTATTAGATATAAAACTTACTCAAAAAGTTTTTGGCACCGTTGCTTGGGAATTAGTTTAAGAAACTTTGAATTCCTTTGATCTAAGGAATTTTTTTCCATTCTTATGTCCTTGATACTGCATGAACATAAGAACTACTCAGAGTTCAAGCAAGATCGAAGATACTCCAACTTTTGACATCACAAGAAAAGAATGAGAAATTTGAAGATCGAGATATTAAGAAGAGATCAAAAGAACGAAGGTAGAAGAGTATAATCAAAGAGACCAGCAGCTAATCATAATGGATTTAATGAAATTAGGGTTTAATGTTGCACATTAAGGCATCACTCGACCATCGGTGCAAGTAATATTGTTTGAGATCAAACTATTGTTAAATATGTTACAGACAACGTGTAGTTTTATGGGTTAGCTAACGAGGATCCTGGTGCCCATTTGGTGATTTTTCTTGAAATATGTGATACCTTCTGATATAATGGAATGTCAGAAAATGTCATTAGGTTGATGCTTTTTCCCTTCACACTAAGGGATAGAGCCAAAGCATAGAATCACTCCTTGAACCTAACAAACATCATGATATGGGAGCAACTGATATGTGCACATTTAGACAAGTACTTCCCTCTAGCGAAGAAGACGAGGTTAATAAAGGAGACTACAAAATTTCAACAAAATGTCAAGGAGTCATTGTATGAAGTGTAGGAATGTTACAAGGATTTATATAGGAGATGTCCTCACCATAACCTATCCAATCAATTCTGATTGCCTTATATAGTGGAGTTAATCTACCTATAAGGGGCACTATAGATGCAGCTTATGGAGGATCTTTGATGAGGATGAGAGTTTAGGAAGCGGAGGCTTTTGTTTGAAGAGATGATGAATAATAACTGTCTCTAGACGTTAGATTGAAGTAGCTAGTAATTGACCCTTTGTGATAAAAAAGGAATCATTGTTATTGATTCGGTGACAAAAATATAGGCTAAGATTGAAAATTTAACAAGATAACTTAACGGCTTGAAAGCCTCTTCATCTACTCCAATTAAAGCAATTCAACATAGATGCAAATTTTGTAACCAAATGCAAAATCAAGGTTCACCTAGGTTTCAACAAGAGAAGTCCAATGCCAGTGACTTAAAATTGGACAAGATTATGGATAGACTTATAAGTATGAAAGGGAAGTTTAAACAATTAACTAAAAATCATGCCTTTTCCATTCATAAATTATAAGTTCAAATGGCTAACTGGTGAATGCATTTTCTATAAGAAGTGTGGCAAGTCTGTCAATTAATACTGAAGCAAACCTAAAGGAGCAACTCAAGGCAATCACACTTAGAAATGGGAAAGAACTTAAGCAACTAGCATAGAAACAGATTGCAAACCACCCAGTAGAGGATTAAGAAATAAAGAAGAAGGATGAAGGGAAGAGTGAGTACCTTCCTTATGAAGCCCCTCCACCATATCCATCGAAGACTCCATTCCCTCAATATTTACAAAAGAGCAAACTAGATGCATAATTTGTAGAGTTTGTGGAGAAGTTAAAGACTTTACAAATTAAAATATTTTTTACGGAGGCATTGGAGCATATGCCCATGTACGTGAAGTTCTTAAAGGACTTATTATCAAAAAGTGGACTTGAGAAGATAACCAAACGGTAGCATTACTTTGAAGTTGAAGCTCCATAATCACAAATCATATGCCTTCTAAGCTGAAGGATCTAGGTAGCTTCACAATACCCTGTGTGGTTGGTGAATTCAAATTTCCAAAGTGCTTATATGACTTAGGCGTAAGTATAAATATCATGTCTTTATCGATATTTAGGAAATTGGGTCTCGACAAGGTGAAGCCAATTTCAATGCTGATTTAGTTGGCGGATCAATCAATTAAGAGATCATTGAGGGTGGTGGAAGATGTTTTAATGCAAGTGGACAAATTCATTATCCCTGTAAACTTCGTAGTCCTAGATTTTGGAAAGGATAAGAAGTCCACTAAGTTTTGGATGACCTTTCATGAACACCAGAAGAGCATTAATAGAAGTTTATGAAGGTAAACTAACACTTCAAATTGGTGAGAATCAAGTGGATTTCAATATGAACAAAGCATTGAAAAGTTTGAAAAAAGTAGCCCTTTCATGAAGATCGATATTATGGATAAATGCATTATATAACACAAAGAGAGCTGCTTTGAAGAAATTAAATTTGAGGAAACTGAATGGACGATGAAATTGAAAAGGCAAATAAAACTAAGTTTGAGGAAGAAGCTAAGATGGAGGATTCAGGTGCTCAAATACATTAGGATATATTACTAAGGATATAAGCATCCATACCATCCTCTATAGAGAAGCCACTAACTCTAGAGCTTATGCCTTTTCCCATACACCTTAGATATACCTTTCTAGGTGAAGGACATACTTTACCCATCATCATTTCTGATTAGCTAGATAGGGAACAAGAGAGTAGGTGGTAGTGATCATAAAGAAGCAGATGAAGGTCATGGTATGGCCGATATTTGACATTCGAGTTATAAGCCCAAATGTTGTTATGTATAGGATAAACTTCAAAGAAGGAAGCATAGCAGTGAGGGAACATCAATGAAGTTTAAACCCTCATATGAAGGAAGTGGTTAAGTTTTTAGATGCGAGTATTATATACTCGATATCTAATAGCAAATCGGTTAGCCTAGTATATTGCTTACCAAATAAGAACTGTCATAGGATGCAAAGTTTGCATTGACTATTGCAAACTCAATAAAGTGACTAAAAAGGATCATTTTCCTCTCCCATTTGTGGATCAAATGATAGAAAGAGTGGCTGGTCTTCATTCTACTGCTTCTTAGATGGTTACTCGGGATACAATTAGATTTTTATCTATCCAGAGGACTAAGAAAAGACCATAGTTATGTGTCCTTACGGGACATTTGCATATAGACATACACATTTTGAGTTGTGTAATGCTCTAGCTACATTTTAAAGACGCGTGATGTCTATCTTTGTGGATATGATTGAGGACATTATGGAGGTGTTTATGGATGATTTTTTAGTCTTTGGAGACTTTTTTGAGCAATGCCTGACCAATTTGGACAGAATACTCCAAAGATGTAAAGAATCATAGTTAGTGTTAAATTGGGATTCGTGCCACTTTATGTTGCACGAAGGGATCATATTAGGACAAAAAATATTGTGCCAAGGGATCAAAGTGGACATAGCAATGACAGAGGTCATAGAAAAGTTTTCACCATCGATCAATGTTAAGGGCATGTGAGCATTCCTAGGTCATACAGAATTTCATTATCATTTTATTAAGGACTTCTCATCAATTACTGGACCTCTGAAAAACTTATTAGTAAAGGAAGTGCCTTTTTATTTCTATGGTAACTGCTTATCTACGTTTAATCAATTAAAGGAGGCATTGGTATTAGCACCAATCTTAACATCACCAGATTAGTCATTGCCATTTGAAGTCATGTGCGATGTTAGTGACCAAGTTGTGGGTTACATATAGGCCAAAGGAAGGATAAGAAGCTGTATGCAGTATACTACACAAGTAAGACATTAATTGGGCCCTAATTTTATTACACCACCATTGAGAAGGAGTTACTAGTGATGATGCATGCATGTGAAAAGTTTCGGTCATACCTCTTAGGCTTTAAGGTGATCATTTTTATAGATCACATTGCACCTAAACTGAGCCTTATTTGATGGGTACTATTATTACAAGAATTTGACATTGAGCTAAGAGATAAAAAGGAAGCGGAAAATGTGGTAGCAGACCACTTATCCCGATTGAAAGGAGGGTAAATTGAGCAATGTGATTATATTATCGAGCGATTCCTTGATGAAACCTTGATGTTACTTGACCACATTATGGCACCATGGTTCATAGATATAGCAAACTTTGTTGCTAGTGGTAAGCTTCCTTTGGATTTATCATATCAACAGAAAAATTCTTGTTTGAGTGTACCCATTATTTATGGGATGACCTAATCTTGTATAGGACATATGCTAACGGACTAACAAGGAAGTAAGTTTCAGAGGAGGAGATGTTAAATATATTGATGCAATGTCACAAACTATATATGTTAGGCATTATGGAGCAAGCAAGATGGCGACGGGAGCACTCGAATGTGGATTATTGGTTGCATCTATTTAAGGATGCTTGAGAATTCATGGCATATTATAACAGATGTTAAAAAGTGGGGAACATCTTAAAAAGAGATGAGATGCCCTTACCTAACATTTTAGAAGTTGAAGTTTTCGATGTGTGGGACTTGAATTCATGGGGCCTTTCCCATCCTACATGGTTATATTTTAGTAGGAGTAGACTATATATTATGATGGTTTGAAGCTATGACAACTTCGATCAATGATGGCAAGTTAATGCAAAGATTCATTAAATGACTATTCAACCAATTTGGAGTGCCAAGAATGATAATAAGTGATGGATTTTTGTAATACATCTTTTGATGCTCTTTTAAAAAGATATGGAGTTCACCATTTTGTCACCACTCTGTACCACCCATAAGCAATTAGGAAATGGAAGTCGTTAACTATAAACTTAAATAAATATTGGAGAAGACAATAAATGGTTTAAGGAAGGATTGGGCATTAAAGCTGGATGATGACTTATAGGCTTATTGAACTACCTTTAAAACCCAGGTCGGGACGACTCCCTTTTATACTTGTGTATGGTAAAGCTTGTCATTTGCCTGTGGAACTTGAGCATAGAGCATACTAGGTGACAAAATATATAAAATTTGATTGGAAGCAAGATGGTGAACGAAGACTCCTATAATTGAACGAAATTAATGAATTTTCCTTGATGCATATAAGAATGACAAGTTATACAAGGAAAAGGTGAAGAAGGGACATGATTATCATATTAAGAAGAAAGAGTTCAAAGTGGAAGATGTGGTTTTATTATACAAGTTGAGACTGAAGTTGTTTATCAAAAAGCTCAAATTAAGGTAGAGTGGGTCTTTCAAAGTAACCCACGTATTCGTGCATAGAGCTCTTCAATTAGATAATCCGAACAAGGAAACCCTCAAAGTGAATGGACATAGATGCAAACTGTATCTCAGAGGAGTGCTCTTTAAGAAAGGGAAGTAATTTCTTTCCTTTCCAATGATTAAAAACATCTCGAATGATGAATGGTCAAACTAAAGACCATAACTTAGCAAATTTTAGTAAATAGGCATGTTTTGAATTCTAATATTAGGGTTTTAATTTCAATATTTATGGAGTGGATTGGATGGCTAAAATTCTTGTTTTTGAAGTTAATATGAGTTAAGGAAGCAAGCTCAGAGGTTACATAAGGAAGAAACAACAAAACGGGACAAGGGTGAAAGAATTCACCATGACGATTGTGACATGATGCAGAACAAGTGAAGAAATGTGGTTTTCATAAAAAACCCCTATGTTACCCCTCTTTCTTCAACCCTAACCTTATATTTTCATATTTTCTTGCATTTGACATATACTTTCTCTATCTAAACCTTAGCCTCCACTAAAAATTTCTCTCACTTCTCTCTTAACTTTCCTTAGATTTCTTACTAGTTATTGCATCTTTCAATTAGATTTTACTCCCTCCTTGATACAATTTTTTAGTTCCACAAAATTCTTATGTTTTTGAAGTGGTTTTTTTTACATAATTTTGTGCTTATTTTCTCCATTCATGTTTTTCGGGTGTTCTTGTGTATTTTATTACTTTTTGATCTATTTGTAGGGCGCCACTTAATAATGGGGCCAAGAATTAAGCAAATTGTTAAACGCTAACAATCGAAAGGAAAAGTACCAATAGCGAAAAATAGAGCATAAAATAGGGTTACAGACTTTGGAGCTTTGTTTACGATTTATTTAGAAGACAAAGGTATCCAATTCCAAACTCTTCTGTCTAGGGTTATTACTGCTCCTAGGTAATTCGATTTTGATATTTTATACTATCTAGGATTGCAAGACAAAGTTGTTGAGTAGTAACATTCATTGGGACAAATTTCTTACTCTTGACTACATTATGTATAAATAATTAACCCTTGAATTTTATACTACTCTTCAATTTACATTGTGGGATTTGATTGAATTGTGATTTCATTTGAGAGGTCAACCTTATCATTTAAATTATGAATTTTTTTTGAAATTGATAGATTTCCTCATTCGAACATAATTGAAAAGCATGATGATTTTCATGCCAAGTGATATTGGAAAATTTTAACAAGTTTAGATAGCTTTAATGTTCAAAATGCATATAATAATTTCATCCTTACTCCTCAGCATTTGTTACTGCATTAGTTTATGTGCCAAACTATTTTTGATATATCTGAACTAATAAATGTTCTGTTAATGAATTATTCATTTTGTAATGCATAGATAACAATGTGAAAGTCTACACAATCACCTATATTTTTCAATCGATAATTACTACTCTTAAAAAGAAAAGTAGTTGTTTTGGAATGGGTTATATTGTCATCGCACTTGTTGTACACTATAGTGTTATTGTTGAGGGACTAACAATTGTTTTTCTTGAGTTATTAAATCATACACACTTAAGGCGAGCAAAAAACTTGGTGGTCGATCATATAAGCCTCTGAGATATTAGGTCCAAAACATATGTAAAACATATGATAGGATAGGCTAGTTTGAGTTCTACATTACCACAACAACAAAATGAAGACATAACTAGTGAAGAGATAGAGGATGATGAAGAAGAAGGCTGGGAGAAGGTCCTTCACTTGGTTTCTTAAAACCAAAAAATTTTGAAGTAGATGACGCAATAACAACGATGACAGTAACCTGATATCAAGAAGATTAAAAAATACTTTGCTGCTCAAGGTGTTCACATTTCATCTCCAACACCATCACCCCCTCGATCTCCTTAACAAGTTTCAGGCTCTTACCCTTTTCTTTATGTTATGCCTTGTCATTTTTATTTTTATATATGTGTTGTTTGTTTTTTCTCATATTAAGGACAATGTGTTGTCTAAGTATGGCGAGGATTGTGCATTGACATATCATGTGTGTGAATGTTTACATATCATATTGTCTTAGTTTTTGACTAGGTTGACATTGTGTGAACATATGTTACATATACGTGAATTGTGTGAATACACCAATGGCAATAATTCCATGGAATTAATTTAGCTTTGAACATAGTCATTTAATTTGTAAAGACATAATGATTTGTGAATTTTGTATTTTAAGTACCTTTAATTGAATATGCATGTTAATTAGGATATGACATTCATTTTTTTCACCTTAGGAAATTTGTTTGTATACATTTATAAATATAGTCAATTGAATAAGTTAGCATCATTAGTAATCTTTCATGAGCAAGATTGACTAGAAAAGAAATGAGGTAAGTTATGTGAAATGAAAAAGTGTGTTAAATAAATAATTATTCTGCTGGCCCTTTTAAAACAAATATTAGGTATGAATAGAGCTGGTAGCCAATTGCGAAGGTGATATATCTGAGTAACTGCGAAGGTGATATATCTGAGTAACTGGGGACATTCACGAAAAAATGTTTGTCTAAAGGTTAAAATGACATTCTAACCAAGCTAATTAATAAAATATGGCCTAGTTGAGTAAATGGAGGACATTCATGACAAGGTGTTTACCATCGTGTCAAAAGACTAGGTTAAAGTTAAATAAAATTGAAAAAAAGTAGTGTTTCAATAAATAAAACCTAATGATATTTGAAAATAGCAAAAATTTTCATGAAGGTATACCTAGTGATAGCTGCAATTTTGATTGTCTAATAATTATAAATGTATGTGTACAAAGTGCTATAGGTGAATGAATAGGATGACAATGTTTTGATTAATATGTATATTCAATTTAGAGTGCTCAACCATGATATGCATATGTTAGTATGTTGTCATAACTTAAATGATTGATGTTTGCAGTTAAATTGATTTCATAAAGTTAGATGTCATTGTCTCATTATTGCATGTTGCATGTTGCATGTTGCATGAATGTATTCTTATGCGTTTATGTTGTTTTTTTTTAATGTTTTGTCTTTGTTTTAAGACAAGAAAAAGTTTAAGTGTGGGAATGTTGATAGGTGTAGTTTATACTATGTTTTGATAGGTGTTTTAGTATGTTTATAGGTGTTTATTAGATGATTATTGCATTTATAGGCTTAGAATTGTGTTCATGTGAGTATTTACTTATAATTTAAGTGTTTGTATGGTTTAGATCATGTTTTTAATCTTAATTTTAAGTTTCTTAAGGTGTTTGATGTGTTTGTTAGTATTGAAGGTCAGATAATTAAAGAACAAAGATGTTGGACCTGCATGGAGTTGTATGGGCAAGGTAAAGATCATGACTCCCATGTTATGGTCGTAACTGAAGGGAAATTTTCAAAGCCATGATCGTGACTACCATGTCAAGATCATGATAGAAGCAAATTTTCTAGATTCACAATCGTGATAAAGGCTTCCCATGCGAGACTTTTTCCATCTATTTTAGGGTTCAACGACATTCTTAGAAGTAATCGAAGGGTGAAAACCCTATTCACACCCCTAAAACCCTAAGACACATATGAAGAACAAAAAGAAGCCTAAAAAATGCAGCAACCATCTTACAAAACTGGATAAAAAAAGGGAGATCAAGAAGAACATCCAAAATTCTAGTTTTCCACATCAAGCTCCAAACTGAGTTTTTCTTCTTTTCCATATATTATTTTCATCAAGCTTTTTGTGTAAACTGAATTCTCATATGTCTATTTCATTCATAAGTTTCTAATTTCCACGTTAGGGTTTATTCTAAAGTTATTTTGTGACTTTGATCTTTATGGATTCAATATAAAATTCTGGTATTGTGATAATTATGCATTTCATACTTGACAATAAATTAAGAGAGTGGGTCAAAAGTAATTAAATTATTATGTTGGACCCCGAACTTTCCGTAAGAAATCAGAACTATTGAATGAGAAAATTGGGTGATTAGTCACGAGTTGAGAGCTCATGAATGAAAGTTCTTGAACCAAGAAATGATAGACAAGAGTAAAGTAG
>JAOSBK010000204.1:13897691-13912482 GCA_027568895.1 Erythroxylum shatona
AATGAGCCCTATATAGGACAGTTATCAATGAGTCCTATATGGGACAGTTTAGGCACTCGGTCACAACAAAGTAATAAATAAAAAGTGGGTCTCATGCACACTGCATATGTATATTATGAATGATTAAATTGTATTGAATTTGAAATGTGAAGTGATATGAATATGATTTATGTGTTATATGACTGGGTGAGCTATTAATGATGGTCACTCATTGAATTCACAAAACTCATCTAAAATTTACAAATATTTTTCAGGATCAAAATAATATCTCGTTAGGCAAGCAGGAGTATACCTTCAGCATACAAGTCAGGCTTAGCAGTCAGGATCAGTTCGCATCTGTAATTGTATGTTCTTATTTTTGTATTGAATTGAGTCTTCTACAATTGTGGTAATTTGTGTAATTGAGTATTTCTGGTTATAATAACTTTCCAAGTGGAAAGGTTTGTAAATGACTTGAAATGTAATCAATTTATGACTACAAGTATTTTTTTGTATTTGAAATGGGCCTAAATGGCTGTTAAAATTCTGTTGATTATATTGTTATGAATGAAAAAGTTTACAAATAAAGTGGGTCCGATTTGGTTATCGATTTCCGCATATATGTTTGTTGTTGTTTCAATAAAAATTTACACCGATTTTTGAATGATTGAGTGCTTTAGCATACCACTTTCATAGGGTACGAACTCGAATATCACCCAAGATATCAGGCACGTGTCTTGCAGGAGTGGAGTGCTACAATACATCACATATATAGAAAATCCAAATATATGGAGGAATGAATAATCAATAGGATTACTGGTCTACATCTCCATTAGTGTCTTCATCCCATTTGTTGTTGATGGAGAATGACTTATCATATAGCAAGTAGTTTCTACTTCTTCTACCTAAAATTATTTGGCTAGACCTGTAATCTTTAACATTGATCTTCTTCTTTTCAGATATATTTTGTTCATTCGCTCTGCTACTCCATTATACTATAGAGTGTACATTAGTGTGAACTACCTTTTAATGCCTTCTTATTTACTAAATGCTTCAAACTTGCCACTTACGTATTCTCCTTCATTATCTGACCATAGACGCTTGATTAGTTTCCTAGTTTCAAGTTCTATATGTGCTTTGAAGTTATTGAAAACTAGACACTCATTTTCTTTCCTTTTGATTGGATACACACAACATCTCCTAGAGTAATTCTTAAGGATGAAATTGGTTCTTTCCAAACATCATAATGAATAAGCTCTATAATAGTTTTTCTTTTAGTAGTGAAACTATTGAATTTTAATCTATGTTGCTTACTATTAACACAATGATCATAAAAGGGATCATAAAAGGGTAATGATACCTTTTTTAGCCCTAAAAGAAGTTTTTTGTTCTATAAGAATCTCCAATTCTCGTTTTGACATATGACCAAGTTTGAGGTGTCATATCATTGTTGATCTTGTGCTGAACTCGTTGATATAATAAATACTTCTCCTTTTTACATTTTTCCCCCTTCGAGCGTATTTTTTCACTTTCATCACTATAATTGTACCTTTGACTATTTTCATAATCCCATTTTCAACTTGAATTTTACTCTTGATATCATCAAATTGTCCTAAAGACATTAGATTTTTTAAAACCTTCACATGTCTTGCCTTTTAGATGGTGCAAATCATATTATTTAACATTTTTAGCTTAGTGATACAAATACTAGTAATCTTTAAGGTATGATCGTCACCTATAAATACAATTCCTTTTAAGAGTAACTTATATTGGTCAAATCATTCTCTTCAAAAGGTCATGTGGTAGGTGGCTCTCGAATCTAAAGTCTATACGTCAGTAAGATGATTTATATCTTCTGTTGTTTCCTTTATATAAAGGATTTTTCCATCATTAAAGGTACTCACAACATTACCTTAAGGGGTCGTTGCATTTTTCTACGCATTCTTCTTATTCCAACACTCATTTTGGTGTGTCATTTCTTACTATAATTATAACATTTGATATTCCTTTTGTTTCTTGATTAGATTCATGTTTTATTGATCTTTCTCTAGTAATTGATGGTGCCTATATTTGTTGTGAGTAGGGATGGCAATGGGTAGGGTTCAGTTCGGGTATTATTCTACCCATATCTATATCCATTTTTTATGACTCAACCCATATCCAAATCCATATCCATCGGTTTTTACGATTTACTACCCATATTCGAATCCATTGGATTGTTCAGGTTTTTTGATAACCATCGGGTTATATAGCACACAAAAATATATCTTCTAAATATAAAATATAAAGAGCAGATTTATGCGAATACTCTAAATCAAATTACTTTAATAATAATAAAAAGTCGAGGTTTTGATTTGTATGTCTTAAAAAAATCATAAAATTGGAATAATAAAAATCATAATGTCTAGTGCAAAGACAACATATATTTTTCACAATCAAGAACTAGGACAAAGATTGAAATATCCAAAGCTTCAAATTGTCTTTAAGTGAACTCCACAACATTCAAAACTTCATCTCCATATCATTTGCATTATTATCATCCTATAAGGAAATAAAATATGTTAACAAATAGAGTCAAATTATGAGTTAATTTAATATTTTAAGTAAAAATTAATAAATGGTGAGAAATAAAATGAATTATCAAATCAATCATTTCACCCGGTTCCTCTTTGCTTGTATCAGCATCATTAAAGATCGAAGCAATCGCATATGAACTTTGTAAAATAAAATCTGTAAGGAAGATTCAATATGAAAATTATACAGGTAAGAAGTTTCAAATACAAATTTTGCATATATTAATAAGGAAATTTATATTACTTGAATAATCTCCAAGCATCCAATTTTGCAAGTACATCAATGCTTCAACAATATTAGCATGAAGTCTTGAGCAATGTGAACTAAGAACCCTACCACCCATGCTAAATGCACTTTCAGAAGCAACTGTAGAAATAGGTATTGATAAAATATCTCAGGCAATCATCCTCAGTATTGGATACTTGAATTCTTGCTTCCAGTAAGCCAAAATATCAAAATAGTTATTTTCAAGCATTGTATCTTCCTTTAAATAATGGTCCAGATTAGATCTTAAGTTTACCCTTCTTTTCTTTGATTTCTTCGCTATCTCCACAATCTGCTTGATGTTTTCCAAAATGGGTAGCCTTATATAAAGACAATGAAACAACTAAATTAGTACATGTTGTAGAGTTCCTTATGTCCAAAGCATATTTGTCTTAATATTCTAACAATAGTTCATAAAGCAAGCTCTTCATCGTCTCAATCTCAATATTAGCTTTACTTCCATAAATGTCATTAAAATAGAACTCAACGCAATCTATCTTATTTCTTGGGTCCAAAATAGAAGCAATAGCTAGCATTCCATTCACATGAAACCAATATTCATTGTACTTTTCGATCATATTTAGTGTTATAGTTCTAACAATATCACAATGAGATGACGTCCACTTAAATATCTTCAACTTAATTTCACAAACATGTCGAAAGAACAAGTTTGCAGTGGGGTATTTTCTATCAAAAAAAGCTCTGTTACCTTGTAAAATAATCTCAACTTGTCACAAATAATGCTTGCCAACTTCCAATCTTGAAAACACCTTCATATGGCAAAGCTATCTCAACCATCAAATAAGTAAAATTCTACCTCGTCTTACAATCAATAATTAATATTTTAGAAGATGAAACTTTCAAAAACTTGGTTGCATCCTCAAACTTCTCTATCCTTTTAAGAGTTGATGCCCAAAATAAATACAATCACGAATTCTTTCTAACCCTTCACCCATGAAATCCAAACCATCCTTGACAATCAAGTTTAATATATAAGTGTTACATTGCATATGCAATAATTTTCTATTTAATATAAGAGAATTAGCATCAAGCTTCTCACGTAGAAGGTTCATTATTGCATAATTTGTTATACAATTATCCACAACCACAAAAGAAATCTTGGTTTCTAGGCTAAACTCATACAAACACTCCTATAAAAATTTCAATAGTCTCCTTTGTATATGGGTATGGCACAAATATAAACCTATAAAATAAAATGATAAAAATTTATTACAACTTAAATACAGAACATAGGATGGTTCTCTAAGTAATTAATATTTAGCATGTATAAAGGAACTGATTACTAAACATGTGAATTACTATATCTATGTATGGTAACCAAGATAAGGATAAAGTATTTACATATAACATCTTAAGAAAACTTGATATTGTCAATAAGGAAGGAAACATGTTAAATATAACAACATTAATTACCTTAGAATTCGATTTCTTAGAACCCAATCTCCATCAATAAAGTGTCCGGTTGCAACCATGTATCCTTTCTTTTAGTTAGAAGCTATCCACATGTCTATAGTGATAGCAATCCTAGACCCATAATCCTCTAATATTTTTTTCAAGTTTGATTTTTCACTACAAAACATTTTAAGAATATCATTTCTCAATGTATTACGAGATATCATCCTAAATTCATTGTTTAAACTCACTACAAACCTTCTGAAACCAATGTGATCAACTATAGACAAAGGATACTCATGCATTACAATCATATTAACTGACTCTCTTCTTGAGAATTCTTGGATAAATTTGTAGGTTTGCAATGTTTTTTTCCCATCAGACTTAGTCCCACTCCCATTTAATAATGTTTTCTGGCCTCCAATAAGTCTTAAATGTTTCTTTGGACAATACTTGATCAAATGCTCACGCAAATGTGAAATCCCATTGGTACCTTTAGCAGAAAGCTTCCCTTTGCAATGCCTTACACTTAGCCTTATCAACAACTTTCATAGTCATCAAAGTAAACTTTAGCCACACAGGAGAAGTACGCTTCTTGCTTTTAGTTGCACCATTATCACCAAAGCCCATAACTGCAAGCTCCTCTTCGTCATGAGGTGGACTAGAGAAATCTTTTGTCCTTTATTAATGATCTCTTGATGATTTTTCAGATATTATCTCTTTTAACTTATAAGCTGCAAAGCAAATAACCTCTTTGATTTGTTATTTCATTTATGAAAAAGGAAAAAAACAATAACATGATTTTGAAATTAATTTGTTGAGAGAATGTAAAATGGTATTTTTTAAAAAAAACATTCATACCAAGTACTAAGAGTCTGCAGATCTAGGCTTTACAAAGTGACCAGTAAACATCAAAGAAACTTGAGATGCAGTTGGAGCCAGTGATTGAAAAACCACCGCACCGAGTGGGAGGTTGGGCAATCACCCTATAAGGACAAAGAGACATAAAACATAGAGCGTTTTATATGACTTGTTTTTGTAAAAGAGTATAATCTGCCAAAGTAACTGAAGGATCGATTGGGTAAATAAAATATTGAAGTTGTAACGGAAAACGCCATCAATTGAAGGAATTAATTAAGATAATCTGCTTTGAGACAACTTTACCATACGAAGGGACTCCTTTTACTTGAAAAAAGGTAAGGAGTAAAGACCGACTGAGAGTAAAGTGGTTCTACTTATAAATGCAGTTATAACCAGGTGAGGACTTCGCATGGGTATCCATCGATTCCACACTTCCACTCACAAACTTAGCTCTATCCTTAATAACAATTAGTCTTTATAAAATGAAATACATGCTCTTTAAAAAGACGATCCATAAGAGTGATAAACGAGGCGTGGTTGAGTTGAGTGGATACTTTGAGTAGACTTTCTTCACAGTTTCTTTTCAAAAGACTTACTGTTTTTCTTTCTTGGAAGAACACAACATTTTCCATTTAATATAAGAGAATTGGATATTCCTACTTAGGAGTAAAGTTGGAATATCAAATTATGTATAAAAAAATAGAGTTAATAAAAAAAAGTCGAATATAGGCATCCATCGGCTCGAATTATCACTAGACCTATATCCAAATCCATATTTAAATCCATTTTTCTAACATCGATTTAAAATATATTTTTTAGCTTCTATGTTCATTTTTTAAGGTCAGATGGTACAAATATTTATCGGGTTGAATACCCACTACCATCCCTACTAAATGCTAGTACCTTCTTTTATTACAATGGCGATCAAAGAAACGTGATTGTTAGGAACTAAGATGAACATGATTCTGATAGTCAAGAACACTAGTAATTCTCTCCAGAAACTGGAACAAAATACAGCAAAAATGGTATAGGACCCAAGGCTCTATTAGCTCCTGGAAATATAATCAGTGCCACAATCTGAAACTGTTCTCCAATTGGCTGTATGTTCTGGAAAAACGGGCCACTAAATTTATCACACCCCCAAAAAGAAGCTTTCTGTAGACTTTCACTAAAATAACCAGCAGTCATCCCGCTAAAGATTTGCAATGGGCCATTCTGTGTACCAAAAAATTTCATCTGCTGCATTGTAGCGTTAGCCATCAAAAATCCAGTAATCACCAGATTCAGACTGCAGTATTGAATGGCTGATAATCATAGCAAGATGGTCGCCATTAATAATTCTAAGATCATAGTCATAAAGTTCTGTTCTCCGCTCCCAAAATCATCTTTTCAGAGTATAATCTATTCCCTAAGACAAAATAACCACAGTAACAAGCTAAGATAAGTATTATGGGACAGGTGGCCCAAGCTTTCCTTATTCTTCCAGATAAAACTTGTAATATTAACTAATATAATGATTACCTTTTTGTTTTACATCTCGGCAAGATGCACTTCCACAGAGACATGAAAATGCCTCTATGGGATGATTATGGTCACTGAAGTCAATTCCATAGTCCTGAAAACAATTTCATACAAATAACATTAACAGTTATGTCGATCAAATTTCTATTTATGCATCCAAAGAAAATAAAATAAAACAGGCACATGCAATTTTTTTTTCTTGAGACATAATCAAGGTAAAACAGGAAGAATTATTACTAAACATGGCATTATCTCGAATTAAGTAACTAAGAATACTAAGGGTATGTTTGGATGTGGGTGGAGAGATGGAAGGGAATGGAATGGAATGACCCAAATGACTCAGGCCATTGTTTGGGAGTCAATTTTGAAACAGGATGGAATGGCAATTGATGGCTTTGGAAGCCATCCTTTGCCATCCAAAATCCAATATTTTGTGACCTCCCAAATTGGGAGGTCAAGGATGGAATGGCATGGTTTGCCTTCCAAACCCTCTTATTTTATTTAAACTTTCAAATAATGGAGTGGTCCATTTCATTTCATTCCATTCCATTCCACTCCATTCCATTCCATTCCATTAATTACCATTCCATTCCATTCCATCCTAAACTCCCAAACATACCTTTAATGAAAGATAAAATTCCACCTTGCCCTTCCTTTAATGCCTTATGGTTTTTAAACTTAAGGGAGTTGCCAAATTTGGCCTTACACTCTCCCACTACTTTAATAGTTCAATGCCCTTAACCTATACCATATTTTCTTACCCACATTAACAAGCTAATCTATTTCAACATAAATAATCTAGAAAGACCCCAAAATAGTCTCATCATGTTAAAAAAATTTTAGGGGCCAACAATATGTCCATTTATAGCAAAAATTAGGTTTCTAGGAAGATGCATGGTTGGATGCACAGTAGTGCATCACAAAAAATTTCATATTTGAAATGATACATAGTTATGCAAATGGACACACGGCTATGTAACCTACCGGTCATGTTGAATTCTTCATTTTCTTGCATTTTGTTGTCCCATCTTCACCCTAATCCATCTCCTTCTTGTTATATAAAGACAAATGAGTTTCAACATTAAGAGGATGGCTCAAAGAATGTGCTTTTAACTCATTTTAGCACGTGTGCTTCCAATTTGTACTTAAAGCCAATTATAGACCTCAATGAGTAAATCTATAATCAATTAAGTACATATCAACATGTCAATCAACAAAGTGAAAAAATCATTATTATTATATGCTTGTAAATAAAAGCCTTAGAAAGGTGATATCTAAAGTTAAACAAAACTGGTGGCTAGTTGCAATACCTAATAAAAATCAAGATTTTATTCCTCTCCAATAAGGATAAAATATTTGGTATGACAAATATTTTGTTTGTTTGTCATATTATTTCTATTATTGTTCAATTTAAACTTATTATATTCTTCTTCATTTCTATTGGGTTAAATTGGGTAACCTAATTTCCTATTTTCAAGTTTTGTTATCCGTTAGCATCTATTTTTGCATCTCACTCAAATTTGCTTCTTTGCAAGAGGAAGACTTAAAATAACTATATTTATTTAGATTATATAGTTTGTAAAGAACCTTTAGTCAAGAATTTAGTTTGAAAGTTAACTAAAAATTTAAGAAAAACATATAAGGGAGTGCTTTTGTTACTAACTTCTCGTATAATTATAACATAACTTAAACTTTAAATAGAAACTTGTCCAATAATAAGGAGGTCAGTAAGGAGAAAAGAGTGGGAGTATATCAGGAATCCTTCATGAACTTCATCTAAGGCCAATATTAGCAACTTCTTCGACAATTTGATAAATATAAAGATAGGATGGAGAAATATGAAGCTATTATAGCAACTAGGATGGATGAATATGATGGAGTTAAATGTGTTGCGAACTACTTAGGAGAGCTAAACCTAAAAGGTGGTGAAGGAGGAAAATGGGGTGACAAAGAGAGTGTAGGTTGCTATAGGATATGCAAGGCAATATAAAGAAATGGTTGACAATAATATAGTTAAGATTAAAATGAACATACCACCTTTTGTAGGAAAGATAGATCTAAATGCCTACTTGGAATAGGAGAAGAGTGTAAAGCTAATTTTTGTATAACTTTTCATAAGAGAAGAATGTTAAATTTCTCACTATAAAATTTATTAAGTATATCATTGATTGGTGGAACTAGTGAATTCTAGCTAGAAAGAGGAATTGAGAACCACTAATCCAAACATAGGAGGAGATGAAGATGGTAATAAGGAAACATGTAATGTTAAGTTCTTACCATAGGGATCTTTACCAAAGGCTATAAACGCTGACTCGAGATTTCAAAAGTGTGGAGGAGTACTTTAAGGAAATGAAGGTTACTATAACTAGGGCAATTATGAATGAAGATTGGGAGGCAACAATGGCTTAATTTATTTATGATTTGAATCCTAAAATTTCCAATATTGTAGAGCTACACCATATATATAGTTGGAGGAATACACATAATTATGAAGGTAGAGATGTAACTTAAAAGGAGGCATGTTAACTATTTTGATATTTTTAGTCCAGGTTGTTTATTATAGAGCAACAGGGAGTAGAGATGAAGAAAACGCTCTAGTCCTAAATATAAAGAAACTATATCAAAAGTGCAAGCTCTAAGTGGGGAAAAAGCTAAGGTTTACTCTTCTTTAACAACTAAGAATCGAGTTGTTCAATTCTTCAAGTATTTAAGGAGAGGGCATATAACATCATAATGTTCTAACAAGAAATTGATATTGATAAGGAAGGCTAAAGAGTATATATATCTATGAGTGAAGATAAGGTGAATTATAATAAGCCTAATTTGGAGAATGCTAGTCATGATGAATATAGTATGAAACCCAAAGAGGGAAAATTGTTAGTCTTCAAGAAAGGCATTAAGCATGTAAGTGGCAAAGGATGAAGGTAATGAACAATAAGAGAACCCCTTTCATACTAGATGTGGCATTAAGGATTGGCTATGTAATATGATCATAGATGTAAAGGGTTGTGCTAATGTGGCTAGTCTGGAGTTAGTGAGAAGTTGGGGCTACCATCTACAAAATGCCCTAATCCATACAACTTGTAATGATTGAATATGAGTGGAAAGGTTAAGGTAACTAAACAAGTGTTGGATTTTTCTTAATTGGGAGTTACAAGGATGAAGGGTTATATGATATGGTTTCCATGTAAGTGGGGCACATACTTTCAAGACAATTGCTGTAATTTAATAAGATGGCCAAATATGACGAGTATAAGAATAAGTAATACCTTTCCATTAATGGCAAATTCTTTACTGTTGCTCCATTATCACATAAATAGGTTTATAAAGATCAACTTAAGCTTCATGAAATTGAGTAGGAGATATTGAAAAGAAAGAAGTAGGGAAGAAAGCTTAGGGGTAATTCTAGTCTTTGAAGGAAAGTAAAGAAGAGAGGTAAGCATGAGGGGAAATGAGTGAGTTTGGTAAAATAGGGATGTTAGTGCAACATTGTAAAGTAGAAATTATAACATATTTTGCACCCCTATTTGATTTGTTTTAAACCACTTATATAACATATTTGGGAAAAAAAATTCGTTTAGTTCCATATTTTATTTCTAAAAGGGGTTTAAATTGTACTAAATATTTTTGTGTAGGCTTGGTGTACTTAAGAAAACAAATGTAAAAAAGAAGAAGCAAAAAGTAGTAGCCACAAGTCTAAAACACATCAACATAAATAGAAGCAGATAAAACGTAGAAATGAAAGAGCCAAAATGACAATAGTAGGAGAAAACAACAAGCAAGTAGTCATGCAAGGGTGAGACTTCGGAAAGGATTTTTCATCTGTCAAATGTAGTTCAAAGCTAGGAGATAGAGTGAAAGCATTAGGAGTGTTTGGAGAGCCATAAGCCCACTAGAATTGAGCTGGTTCGTGATTGGTCGAGGAGAAATCATGGACCTTTTAAGGCTAGTTCGAGGTCTATAAGGGTAGAAAAATTGAATGAGTTTTCTGAAATTACTCTCTTTGTTTCTAGTTTTCGATACTTAATTTATGATTAATTGTTGAATTTTATTTTAGATATGTTGTTTTGATTATTTGGGATATTATTTTAATTACATTAATTATCAAGTGAATTTAACACTTATACAATTGATGGAATTTTGACATCAAATTTTGGTTGTTGATTACATTTCTTTATGCTTGACGTGTTGACCTGGTTCAATTTCTTAGAGCAAAAAGGAACAAGTGGAAACTAGATAATTGGTTTTCTATAATTAATTTCTTAAATTCCTCATATTATCTCAATTGTGTCAAAATTCCATGACTAAATTAAAATTTAAAACTTATTTGTTAAATTGTAAATATTAGGTTCGATTTACATTTTATTTCTATATTTCTAGATTTAATTTGATAGTTTTAAACACCAAAATCACAACCCCCTCTTTTTATTGATGTATTAGCTTAGCGTAATTCATAAGTTTCCTTAATTATAAATGTTTTTATTTTTATTTTTCCTAATTGATGAGATTAATTTTATATGTGAATATAATTGGATGAAATCTTTATATATGCTTCATTGTGTACGTTTAACTTCTTCTCATTTTGTAAAATAAAAAACTAATTGTATTATGCTCAAAATAATCATGTATTATAAAATTGGATTTTATTTTTGTTCTAAAAATTTGTTATAAATTTATTAAGTTTTGATGTTGTATTTTATTTATATGGTTAAAAAGGATATTATATGTTTACGCTTTGATGATGTTATTTTCATATGAGAAAATTATTAGGATATAATTCTTTCTTTTAAAAGTATTGTAATTAATAAACTAATTTAGTAAATTAACTTCTGGGATCGATTCTTATTTCCTATATACTACATTGTTTAATAAATTCAAAGTAAATAAGGTTACGCCTAATGACACGTATCATGATTCTTGGCCAAACTCCGTACACTCTTTGATTTTGTAGATAAGTTGCTAATTTGAGGATAATAATTTTAAGGAGAGGAAAAATGATTGAAATCAAAAATTGACTAGAGCAAAATGACTAGAGCAAAATGCCTCTCCGTCCGTGGATAACTTGCTAATGGTTTAAGACAAGTTCATAAAGAAGCTAGAGAACTATATTTATAGAATTTCACTAGTGTTAGACCCAAAAGTCAATCAACGTCAGCGTTTTGATAAGTTTTATATATTAAATAAATAAAAGCAAATCGATGCTAGAAGTCAATATTTAATTGATGCCAAATCGTGTTTGATTTAGTTTTATAGATTAAAGAAATAAAAACAAATCGATGCTATAAGTCAATATTTAATTGATCCAAATCGTGTTTGATTCATGCACTAAAAATTTATAATCATAAAGCTAATGCTAGTATTGGTCAAAATAGGCATTAGACTAGTATTTTAAATAGTTAGAGTTTATATTTTCAATTTATTTTTTCCTTTTAAAAGTCTAATTTTAGGGTTTCAAAAGCTAAGATGATTGTAATTGATAATTTATCATTATTATTATCGATTCAAAAATCTTTTGGAGAGATTTTCTTCATCCATGTTCTTAGAAAAACTCTTATTTAGATGATTGAGGGCTTGAGTTATATTGCTAGTTCCCTAGTCAAACCACTCAAGATGGATTCACAAATGGCCATGTTGCAAAGGATAAGGTACGCTAAACTTTGTGTGGAAGTCCCAAAAGATGCTTCCCTACTGGACAGTTTATCTGTTCTCACTTGGGGTGACTTTGGTGCAATGGAAAAAATAGAGATCCAATTATTCTACCTATGGAACCCAAACAATTATTCTAAAAAATATATCCTAACTGGGAAGCAGTTCAAGATGGGTTGGCAAGAAGAATTAGTAAATCCTATTGTGGATACAACTCCTCTTGTTTATGAGAAACAAGATACAATAACAACACCTCTTGTGCAGTCCAATGCAGTGATTAGCCCAGTGAAACAAATTCAACCTAATGTGAGGAGTCCCTCTGTTGAAATAAATAGGCAGAAGGGATTATAAGCAAATCACACCTTAATACCTGTTGAATATGTCCTAGAAGATACTCGTAATTTAGAGGTAGTGACTGATCTAAATGGCTAGTTGCTACAACACTCTAAATTTTGTGTTGATAAATTATTAAAAGAGGATACTGATATGGACCTCATCTCCATAACTACCAATTCACTAGATCATGTCACAAATTCCTTTAAAATGGATGATTTCAAATTGCCTACTACGAAGGTGTGAAGGCGTTCGACTCGAAGGAAGGACATAACAACCAACATAAGGGAAACTTCCCCCTCATATCCATCCTAGTCTGGAACATACAAGGGCTTAATGATCCTAAAAAAATCCATGGTGAAAGAGGTGATTAAGGATAAAAAAAATCGATGTTTGTTAATCTACTTGAAACCAGAATAAAGGATCCTCTTACACTTTCTGGTGATCATCTTTTGGACAGAATCTAGGAGCTATATTCTAACCATAGCTCATACTACAACGGTAGGAATTTTTGTTTCTATAATACTAATTGGATTGAGGTTATGTCATTACTGAATCAGATCAATTTGTACAGCTTCTATGTCAAATGAGCAATACTAACTCCAAATTTGTAGTTATGTTGGTGTATGACTCTAATTTCAGATTTCAGTGTGAAAAACTTTGGTTGGATTTGCAAAATCAGCAACTGAACATTACCTTCCCTTGGCTTGTGACCGATGATTTTAATTACTCTTTTAATTTGTCAAAAATTGAGGGTGATAGGTAATATTCACATCATCATACCAAAGAGCTATCTAATTTTCTATTAAATGTTGATTTGGTTGATCTTAAAAGCACTGGTAGACTGCTCACTTGGTCAAATAACCAATAGGGTAATATACTATTAAGTGTAAATTACATCATATTTTAGGGCTTATTGTGATATATATTTAATTGTTAATTCAACTGTTTAGTATATGTTTAGGTTAGAATTGTGTTAGTTTGTTAATTATTGGTGTTTAAGTGTTTTTTATGGGTTAGTACAAGTCTTTGAGCTTAAATATTATGTTTTTAAGGTATCTTGATGTGTTTATTAGTGTTTTAGGGTCAACATTGAAGAATCAAGAAGTTTTAGAGACATTCGGGTTGAAACAAGCACCCATCATGATAGAAGCACTAGAGTTAGCCCACAATCGTGACCTATATGCCACGATCATGACATAAGCCCAAGATCATGGCATGATCGTGGCCTGCATGCCATGATCATGACAGAAGGCCAGATGTGGCCCACGATCATGGCCTGCGTTGGACAAACACGCAGACATTAAAAAATGTCAAGTTTTGTGGGATTTTTTGAACCTTTCAGACCCTAAAAAAATCTTAGGGTTGCTCAAAAGACAAAAGATATTTAAAGAACAAAAGAAAGAGGTAGAAAAAAGATTTTCACATCAGCCACCTTGAAGAAACCTGTAACAGCCCAAATCACCTGCTCACAAATATTGTCTGCTTTGGACCTTGGCCCAGCCAAGCCCTCACGGTTTTGCTTTTTCCGAGAACTTTCCAGGAGGTCACCCATCCTAGAACTACTCTTGCCCTAACACATTTAACTTTGGAGTTCTGATGGGATTTAGTGCAATAGGGTATGGAGTAGTTCTAAGATAGGTGACCTCCTGGGAAGTTCTCGAAAAAAGCAAAATCGTGAGGGCTTGACTGGACCAAGGTCCAAAGCGAACAATATCTGTGAGCAGGTGATCTGGGCTATTACAGAAGTGGTATCAGAGCTAATACCTGAATCGTTGTGCCAGCTAGACTGGGCCTCAAAGAGGGCATGACCCTAAGGGGGGTAGAGAGTGTGAGATCCTACATCGGTTAGAGAGGAGAACGAAGTACGCCTTATAAGGGTATGGATACCTCTCCCTTATAAATGCGTTTTTCATGGCCTAATGCATCAGATCCCATCAGAAATCCGAGGTTAAATGTGCTTGGGTGAGAGTAGTTCTAGGATGGGTGAACTCTGGGAACGCCTCGAGAAAAGCAAAACCGTGAGGGCTTGGCTAAGCCAAGACCCAAAGCGGATAATATCTGTGAGTGGGTGATCTGGGCTATTACATAACCCTAGAGAGAATTCATTGAGAGATTGAAAATGTAGCGACCCGAACTTTGCGTACCGGGTGGGTTTCCCGCGCACCTCAAGAGGCCCGCGACCGCTACCGGGGTGGAT
>JAOSBK010000204.1:13927880-13940351 GCA_027568895.1 Erythroxylum shatona
ATTAGTGCAATTAATACTGATTTGTGACAATTTTTACTCTCAAACTACATAAAATAAAAGTACACACTCAAGAGTCAGTTTAAGCATAAAATCTAGAAATAAGAGTCAAAAAGTGTAGTAAAAGTCATGAAAATGTCGCCAATTTATATAGTAAACTTGGGCTCAATCAAGTCTCATCTAGTCTTAAACTGGGATAAGTGTCACTTCACGGTCTAAGAGGGAATAGTATTGGGCCATAAGATCTCGTGCAAAGGGATTGAAGCGAATTGAGATAAGACTGAAGTAATTAAAAAGCTACCATCTCCCACCAACACCAATGGCATCCAAGCCTTCCTTAGTCTTACAGAGTTCTACAGATGATTCATCAAGTATTTTTCTCTTATTGCTAGACCCTTAACTCATTTATTAGTTAAAGATGTGACTTTTGTATTTGAGTGGATGCTTTTAATAGGTTAAAAAAGGAACTAACAACAGCACCCATTTTGATGTCATCGAATTGGTCTCTTCCATGTGCGATGCAAGTGATCGTGCCATTGGTTATGTCCTTGGCCAATGGAAGGAAAAGAGGCTGCATGCCATCTACTACGCAAGCAAGACCTTGATAAGAGCACAACTAAATTACACAACTATGGAAAAGGAGTTGCTTGCTATGGTATTTGCATATGAGAATTTTTGTTCTTATCTGTTAGGCTCACATGTTATTGTTTTTATAAATGATGCATTGCAATATCTTTTTTCCAATAAGGATGCTAAGGCTAGGCTTATTTGGTGGGTGCTTTTGCTCCAAGAATTTGACATTGAGATTAAAGACAAGAAGGGAGCAAAAAATGTTGTAGCAGACCACCTCTCGAGACTTGAAGGAGGGCACTATGAAGAAGACGAGGAAACCAAGGAGTGCTTTTTAGATAAGTCTTTTAGGTGGTAGACAATCCTTTTCATACTTAGTTTGCAAACATCGCAAACTACCTCTCAAGTGGTATTTTTCCTTATGATCTCTCTTATTAATAAAAGAAACAATTTGTGTTTCAATATTCTCGTTATATTTGGGATGAACTTGTACTTTATAAGATATGTGTTGATAGTGTGACTCACAGGTATGTCTTTGAATATGAAATGCTTGAAATTTTGATGCAATCTCATAGCTCACTTTATACAGGACATTATAGGGCTAACAACACTGCAGCTCAGATTTTGGAGTGTTGATTCTATTGGCCAACCTTGTTCAAGGATGCTTGAGATTTTGTGCTAAAGTGTGATAGGTGTCAAAAACTAGGCAACATATCAAAGAAACATGAGATGTCACTTTCAAACATCATATGGAGGTAGAGATATTTGATGTGTGGGGCTTGGACTTCATAGGACCATTCCTATTCTCCTTAGGTAACACTTACATATTAGTTGGAATTAACTATGTTTCCAGGTGGGTTGAGGTCATAACTACTCTAACTAATAACAGCAAGGTGTTTTAAAAGTTCATCAAGAAGATCTTTACAAGATTTGGGGTTCCAGAGTGATTATAAGTGATGGAGGGAGCCATTTTTTGCAACAAACCATTTGAGACCCTTATGAAAAGATACCATGTTCATCATAGAGTGGCAACTCCTTACCACCGACAAACTAGTGGTCAAGTGGGGTTAGTGAACAGAGAGCTGAAGAAGATTTTGGAGAAGGTAGTGGGCACCTCAAGAAAGGATTAGGCATTGAAGCTAGATGACACCTTATGGGCTTATAGGACAACTTTCAAGACACCCATAGGAACTACTCCATATAAACTTATGTATGGAAAGGCATGCCATTTACCTTTGGAGTTGGAGCATCAGGCCTATTAGGCCGTTAGGAAGTTGAACATAGATTGGAAGTCAACAGGTGAGAAGAGATTGTTACAACTTGACAAATTGGAAGAGTTGAGGTTTGAAGCTTCTGAAAATGCCAAGTTGTAAGGAAAAGACAAAAAGTGGCATGATTCTCACATCAAGAAGTAGGAGTTCAAGAGTGGGGACTTAGTGTTGTTGTTCAATTCCTGCCTTCATTTATTTCTTAGAAAGCTCAAGTCAAGATGGAGTAGACCTTTCAAGGTTATTCAAGTGTTTGCCCATGGAGCTTTGCAATTAGAAAATGACAAGGGTGAAGTATTCAAGGTCAATGGGCATAGATGTAAGCCATACTCTGGAGGAACATACTCTCAAGAAAGATTTTTCTTCTTCAATGGCTCCAAAGAAGCTTGTCGCCCAAAAACCAATTGACCAATTGCGCCTCCAAGTCTTCGGAGAAGGTGAAACCGATATGGTGGCCAATTTTTGCACCCTATTCCCAATTTTTTTGAAAAAAGAAGGTATGAGATTTCGAGACTTTAAAGATAGACAATTATTGCCTCCCAGATACTTGATTTTGAATTGTTAGGAACTTTAGGTCTAAAGCGTAACATTGAACGATTTGCTGCAAATATTGGTTGGGGTCATCTAATTCGTTTTGATATCTCTATACCCAATGATGATAGTAGAATTTTTCACCACTATGTGCTATAATCCTAAAATGGACACATTTTGGTTTAGAATAGGTGGTCATGCTTCTAAGCTTGATTATATTGTCATTTATGCAATTTTTTACTTGTCCAACACAAAAGCTTTAGATGACCGTGATGATTTTTTCGTAGATGATTATTGGAAAAGCCTTACGGGTGAAAACTCTTTTGATTCTAGGAATGCACATAGCACTTTAATTCATAGCATTGAGTACTTACTGCTTCACAAATTTACGTGCTTAATTGTTTTCAATAAAACTAAAAGCAACAAGTATTTGGCAAAAAAACTTTTATTTCTTTGGTGTATGGATCGCAAAGTTAAAGTAAATACACCGTATCATATTTTTAGGTCTATTGTGAGTTGCATTAATAAGACAAGCTCATATTTTGGTATGGCGTACATTATTACTACTTTGGCTTCATTTTACAATCTTGATGTGGATAGTCTGCGCATTGCTAACCCTGATGTGTTTGATGTATCGTATTTAGGATGCTCTGGAATTTTGGAGCTCCAAAATCCTCAAACGCATGCTGTTGTTAAGAATAGGAACGGCAAGAACATAGTCATGTCTCAATTATCTACCTCTCAGGTGCCCCCAGAGCCCTAAGAAGAAGCGGTCGAAGAGGAACCAATAGTAGCAATAGATGTTGATAGTTTTCAAAAAATTCTTAACCAAATGGACATAAACCATCAACAAATGACGCTATAAATCAATGAGCTTGGCAACCAAATGCGACAAGTACACAAAGAGTAGCGGTACATCAAGAAGAAATTCCTCAAGTTCATCCAGACGAATAGCATTGAAGTCCCCTCTCCCACGCCCTTGCCATCGCAATCTCCATGAGCCTTCTTACCCTTCACTTTTTATATTTTTTATTTACTTTGTTAGTTGTGTTATTTGTTTGTTTGGTTGATGTTGTGTTTGATGTTTTGATTTTCCTTTTGTGGTTGCCTTGTCATATTGAGGACAATGTGTTGTCCAAGTGTAAGGAGGTGACATTTTCTTTTTCAATTGCATTGTTTTAGTTTGTTTTCTTTAATGTTTGCATTTTGTTAATTAAGATGCATGTTTTTGGCATATTAGGTTGTTGTTTTATATTGTTTCGTGTTAAGCAATAGAACCACACTTAAATCATTTTGATGTGTTTTTCTATGAGATTATATCATTCTAGTTGGAATAAGATTGAATGCATGCTTGAACTAGGATTAGGCCACTTGAGTAGAGAGTGAATCATGTTAAGTGATGAAAAGTAGTTGGTTGCATAAGCATACTCAAAATTTGACATTTAAGCAATGAGGTTGTGTAAAGATGCATAATGAATTTTCATTTGAGCCAATGAGAGGGTTAAGCCTATATGACTCCATTTATAGTCAATTTATTTCTTTAATTGTGTGAGCTTCCTTAGGTTACTACCTTCAGAACTTGCTTTGAATTGGTTTGAGTCTACTAGATGCATGCTTAATAGAGATGATTAAGGCCCTTTTTTGTGATAACCCTTGGCTTAAATGATATGCCTTTTTATTATCCCTTGCCACCCCTGTTAAGCCTTAGCCCTTTTGTTTCTTGAAAACACCTCATATTTTAAAACCTAAAACCCTATTAGCCTACCCATTCATAAGCTTAGTAGAGTATTAAGTGATGCATTAGTTTGGGATTTTGGCTACAAATTTTTTTCGAGATGAGTTAAGTGATACTTCTAATCTTATATCATATTGTATTTAGTTGTTATTTTGTTTATTGTTTATTCAATTATTGGAAAAAAGAGAAAAAGAAAAGAAAAGAAAAAAGAAGAACATTTTGGTAACATCAATAAGCGTGTAGTAGTTTATTTTCATTTATATCTTAGAAATATGTTTTATTATCCCTTTGTTACTTATTACTTTATGAATGCTTATGTTAACCCTTTACCTTTTTTGACTCACCTTAACCCTTACCACATTGTAACCCAAAACAAGTCCTTTTGATCTATTTATGCATGTAATCATTATATAGGAGAATTGGTGTATTAGCAAGCTCATGATAGTGTAGTTTCCTATATGCAGCTTGAGCAAATCACTAACCATCAAAGACTTAAGAGAAATGAGGGAAACCTTGAGGAAGATTCATTGTGTGTTGATACTTATCTTTGAGTGATAGTGCCATAAATTAAGTTTGTTTATGTACACTAATGAAATGTAATCATGATATGTGTAATAGCTTGACATTTGAGTTGGCAAAACTTTAAGGGATTGCATGCTTTGATTTTGGGAAAATGAAGTGATGGAATAGATTGATTATGTTTGATTTTGCTTGAGGACAAACAAAGATTTAAGTGTGGGGAAGTTGATAATTTTTCATTATTGTGTGTTTTTCTACATATTTGACATGTATTTCTTGCATAATAGGTTATTATTATTGTATTTCAAGACTTGTTTTGTGTGTTTTTTTAGTTTGATCTTTATGGTTGTTCTTTTGTGTTTGATGTTAGTTTAGGGTAAGAATTGATCATTTTGGTGTAGGAATGGAGGGTGGACACCTTTGTGATTGAGCTAAGGACCAAAAGAAGAGAAGAGAAGTGGAGCTGTTGAAGAACAAGAACCCTCGACTGTGGGAAAGGGCATGTTTCCCACGATCATGGGAAATCTATGGAGAAAGTTTCTATCACATTAACCCACGATCATAGGAAGCACAAGGATAATTCCCACGATTATAGGATGCTTAGCCCAAGGAGTCACACGAGTTTCACTTATTTTTTTAGGGTTTCATGATATATAATGTCACAAATCACTAGGGCTGAAGGAAGTCATGCAAACTAGCCTTCGGGAGCTAAAAGATAGATTGAGAGCTTAGAGATAGGTGGAGAATTAAGGTTTTCATTCCTAAATATGTAAAATCATGAATTGGGAGATTTCTTATCATACATGATTTGATATTTAGTTGTGTATCAAATCGTGTATCTCCTCAAAACACTAGTTTTTAATATAAAATGACATTTAAGCGACTAATAGGTTATGAATTGTTTTGGGATAGAAATGAGGGGTAGAGCAAACATATTTTGGAAACCCATGGAGGGCTAAGCTTAACCCAATTCGGAGGTAAAATCAATGTCGAAGAACACGTTTGGGTGTATCTACATTATGTTTATTATTCTTTCTCTCTCTAGTGATTATTAGGTTGTCCTTTGCTTAATTGATTCAGGTATTCATGTATGGATGATCGTTATTCTCATAATTGTTAGATTATTTATATATGAACCCATTGCTAGAATCGTTAATATAATACGTAATTGTTATGTTTGAATTCACTTATAGCAACTAATGACATTAAACCATTAAGGATACTATAATATAAGTTAAGTGACTCGAGCTTACGTGGTTATTGCCTATATTTGTTTGTTTTCCTTATTCGTAAAGCAGCTGCTTGACTAGATCTAAAGAGCTTGTTTTAGGTTGTTTGATAGTTAGGATTAAGTAAAGAGCTTGTTTTAATTAAACACAACCTAAGGAAAAATTGAGATTAACAAAGCTTATTATTAATCTACATTTAATAGTTGTTAGGAGAGGTATAAAAATAACAAAACAATGAAATATGCTTATTCTTGTGTAGGTTGAGATTTAACCGAAGACTGGATCCCTAATATATTCATCATTTTTATCACTTTTTGATTGTTTGCTTTAATTTGCTTTTGTTATTTTAATTTCATTTTATTTTGTTATTCGAAAACCAATAAACCCCCTCTTAAAAATCCTAAACACCAATTTGTTTTTTTACAAAAGCTTTATACACATTGTTTGTGGGATTGACCAAGACATATCACTAGCTATAGTTTTACATTTAGTTATTTTATGTAGTGTTAAGCCGCACTACCAATTTTGTCACCATTGCTAGGGGGTGTGGTGCTTTAGTTTTTATTCTTGATTTTAATTGATATTTTTTATATATTTGTTCATAATTTTTTTTGCATTTATTTCTTAATATTTTTCACATTTGTTTGTGTTTTTTACTAAAAAAGACACTGCAAAGGGAATATGTCATTGCAGGAGTATGTCAATACTAATGGTGGAAACTTTGCCTATAGCCTATATTGCGAATACTATAACCTAGGTTGGAGTGATGAACCAAACTTAGGTTATAGAGGGGATAACTAGCAAGACTACTTCCTAAATGAGTTTCAGGATGCACAACAATTCCCACATAGACCATAAGCCTCTAATTCCAACTTAGGTACATCTTTGGAAGATTTAGTTATGCCTCTTACTACTTATTCTCTACACTTTTGGTAGGATACTAGTTATAAAATCTAGAACTTAGTAAGCCAGATAGGTCAACTTGTAGTAGCTATCATATAACAGCTCAGATCACCCGCTCACAGATGTTGTTTGTTTTGGGCCTTGGCCCAGCCGAGCCATCACTGTTTTACTTTTCTCGAGAGCTTTCTAAGAGGTCACCCATCCTGGAACCACTCTTGCCCTAGCACATTTAACTTCATAGTTCTTATGAGATCCAGTGCGTTAGGACATGAAAAAAGCGTCTGTAAGGGAGAGGTATCCTTACCTTTATATTTCGTACTTCGTTCCCCTTTCCAAACTGATGTGGGATCTCACACTCTTCGCCCCTTAAGGCCCAACCCTTTCTAGGGTCCAACTTAGCTGGGACAACAATTCGGGCACCAGCTCTGATACCATTTGTAATAGCCCAGATCACCTACTCACAGATATTGTCCGCTTTGGGGCTTGGCTCAGTCAAACCTTCACAATTTTGCTTTTCCAAAGAACTTCTTAGGAGGTCACCCATCCTGGAACTACTGTTAACCTAGCATATTTAACTTTAGAGTTCTTATGGGATACGGTGCGTTAGGGCATGGAAAGTGCAATTGTAAGGGAGAGGTATCCATACCCTTATAAGGCGTACTTCTTTCCCCTTTCTAATAGATGTGGGATCTCACACTTAACATCATATGTTACAGGTGGTATCAGAGCTAGCTCTCGGGCTGGTTGGACCGGCAGGAGGCTAGGCCTCCCTTACAAACGTGCTTTCCATAGCCTAATGCATTGGATCCCATTAGAACTTTGAGGTTAAATGTGCTTATGCGAGAGTAGTTCTAGGATGGGTGACCTCCTAGGAAGGCCTTGGGAAAAGCAAAACCATAAGGTCTTGGCTAGGGCAAGGCCCAAAGCGGACAATATCTGTGAGCGGCTGATCTGGGCTGTTACATATCAACTGCCTAGCATCATAAAGTGGAGAGACGCAACCATCTCAACCTGAGGTGTACCCAAGGAATGTTAATGCGGAAACCTTATGGATTGAAAAAGAGCTTGAGAATCTTGAGAGGACTACTCAAAGGATTACTTGTGAAGAAGAAGTTGAGAAGGAGTTCGAAGGAGAAAAGGATATATCATTTAGCTCGAAGGTAAATATTTAGTTCCTAAATTTTGTTAATACTAAGCCTTCACCTTTACCTAAAAGATCGGAGAAATTAAATGACAAACAAAAGGGTGAAGAGATATTCAAGATATTCCAAGAGTGCAGGGCCTTATTAGATATTCAGATTCTTAAGATAGTGAAGATGATGAATGTGAGAGGTCATTAACTTAGACCCTATCCTAAAGAACCTCCAATAGAGAAAGGGCAAGTTGTGACACCTGAAGATCATAACTTTGTCACATGATGAGGAAAACAAGGAGTCAAGTTAGTGACAATAAATAATGGTGCTTCTTAGGAGGCAACCCAAAGGAAGTTTACTTCTTTTCCTTTACATTTTCTCTTTTATTAGGATATGCATGTGTGTTTTTAAGTTTGTTTGTTTCTTACGTGATTTTAAGTTTTCAAACCAAAAGAAAGAGAATCAATACAAACAAACAAACAATTTTTCTTTTTCTATTGCTTCTAGGATTATATAGTCATAATTAAAGAGTGAATTGACTAAAAAAATTTATGGCAACTTAAGCATGTATTTTTACTCTTATGACTGGTAAATTTACATTATTTTTAGAAAAGTAATGACTAGTGTTAGAACAAGCCATTATGATTTTTAGCCTGTATAGACTGACACATCCACATCAGTCTCATTGTCTTTTGTTTATGGGTGAAATTCATGACATGTGCATCCTAACTTTTCTTTGATTTTCTATTCAAGTTTAAGATAGAAGTTGCATCGATAGAAACACATAATGATATAAGAGTTTTGGAGTTCAATTATCTTTCATTAATAGCAATTTTATTAAAATTTGATTTTCCAGAATTTGTTTAGGTATAGTATTGGTGGGTGAGTGTGTGTCAATTTGTACTCAATTTCAGAGGTTAGTAGAAGTCTTTTAAGAGAGCTTTAGAGAAAGGTAAAAGAGCTACATTAGATGTAGTTGTCTTTTGAGGTATTTTCGAGTAAGAGAGCTTCAAACCTTTATCATTCATATCCTACTATTTGATTTAATGGATTTTATTATCAGTATATCCTGTAGTTTTTACCTTTACACTAGAGAGTTTTTTACATTAAAATTCTATGTTCATAATCAATCATTTTTATTGTGTGAGTAGTTTGTTATTTGTTAAATGATCTTAGAGATTTTATAAGCGTTATTGCTTAAAGCCTCAACAAGTGGTATTATAGTCTAATACATTTTATTTAATACTTTCATATTCTTGTATCTATTTGCATAATTATTATGCTTTGTAATGGAGCTCTCACTGTACAAATATTATGTTAGTTTTCTAGTAAGTAAAAACTCAATCTAGAACAAAAATAATTTTAAAGAAAATCGTGTTAAATTTTAAATACAACATAAAAAGTATTCAAACTAAATATTGTTTTATTTTACTCTTATATCACTTAAACTATCATAAATTACTATAAAAATTACAAGTTTTACTGCAATTTTCAAGCTAAGGTGGTGTTGGCTATTTTCCCTCCTTAAACTTAATAAAAGCAAATTCCACTTCAAATATTAAAAAATTAAAATTTTTGTTCTTTTTTAATGAGATTCAAATTGACGTAAAAATTTAGTCAATAACAAAACCGACATGTAATAGAATATGCAACGCAGCATGACTAAATCATTTGTTTGCATTATTAAGGGAATGTAATTAAGGAGCGTTCCACTAACAAAGAACAGAAACAAGAAATTAAGGGGTCATTAGCTTGCAGTCTCCTATTTATATATTGAAAGTTATATTTAAAAAAGTGTTTTTCTGAAGAAATAAAAGCAAAAAATTATTATTCTAAAATTCCAATTATGTCTATTCTTTTAAATTCATTTTGTAAAAAGTACAAAAATTCAGAAAGAACCAATTTCCCTCATAACTAATTCTGGAAGATTGTGATAGTGAAATAGAAATATTTCATTAGAACTTACAATTAGTTGAAGAGTCTCGTAAATCACAATTATAAATCAGTACGTAAAACTAAATTATAGCTGTGTATTCGTCATACTCGGAAGAAAACTTTAGACAGTGATTTGTCTATTTACATGTGCCAAATATGTGTTCATTACCCCCTAAACATCACCTTTCTTGCCTGACGATCTGATGAACCTGCAAAAGATGAAGCCCATAAACAGAGCTGCCAACCCACCCAAAGCAATTGCAATCATCTTCCCAGACTCATCTCCTGCCAAATGCAAATACGTTAATTGAACAATGTCAACAGGTGTTTGCGGGCTATTTATATTACAAAAAACATGGCAGCAACTTATAGAATTAGACGTGCTGTTCTCTTGTACGTTATGAACTAAAATCTTTCTACTTTACCTGAATTACTGTTGCCTGTATTCCCATCCAGATGGTAAGAATAGCTCACGAAGCATAGATCATAGAAAACTTGTCCCGAAGCTGAGGTACCGCAATCCTCTCGTGCAATTTGTGTTGCGATGCTTATACATATACCACAATCGCAAGGACCTAAATCAGCTTCACACTGTCCCACAACATCAACATGTTCATGGACTATTTTATACAACCCATTAGTACTTAATATCTCAGTTTCTAGTGCTGCAAAAGCCTCATTCCTTGCCTCCTCGAAACCGGCAATATTAGGCACCTTGTTTTCGCTGCATTTTTCATGAAGCAATGCATGGTTTGGGGTCTCATCAGAAAATCCATCCGTAGTATATTTGAAATAGCAGCCCTTAAGCTGGACTCTAGCTGCAACAGCTTGCTTACACTTGCTGTTTGATATGTCAGAAAGTTTATTTACACAATCATTGCACTCCTTGTTGACTAGATCGCCTCTACATTGAAAAAGACCAGAGATACCAAGATTGTGATCTCCCACAGTCGATTTATAGAACTTGGAATGAGACGATTCTGATGAGAGTTCCTGGAAAAGAGATGAAAGAAGTTGCGAGTGAGATTCAGCGGAAATTGTATAATTTTTGTTGGAACATTTGTGAAATACTAAGGATGTATAATCTGAATAACATGTAACGGATAGCAGGAGAAGATGAAAAGTGGTTAAGAGGTACAACAATGTGTGAGATACAAGAAAAAATGGTTTCCAAGTTGTTCCATCCATTTTGAAGTATCAGGTTAGGAAAGTACAAATTGTTACTGGACTTAACCAATGAATAAGATGCACCGAAAGTTCCCAGAAGATACTAGCTCAGGAGTTGAGTAAAGAAGTCATTTTCAAACCTAACTTCTCCTAACATGGGATGATCTGTTTCAATAATCCATCCACCAAATCACAACCACACTCAACACTTGCGTATCAGAATATGCATATCTAATTGCATTTTTCCCTTAGTAAATGACAGTTTTTTCTTTTTTAGGAATTTAAAACCAGCTACTCTTTCTCTTTTGTCAAAACCATCAGCAACCAGCTCTATAACATATATATATATATATATATATATATATATTATAGAGTAAGGAGATTAGCATTGTCTATCTTTAACAAAACATTTAAGGATATTAACTTATAATTTCTACAAGCAATTCCAAATTTTATTTACTAAACCTATCACAATCTCTGTATACAGGACCAAATTGACCAGACAAATCATTTATAGCGCTATGTCACTGAACTACTCGAGGGTGAAGAATCACTAGCGATGTGTTTAATTCACTTTATGCATGACCATCGAGACAAGTAATTAGATGCAGTTCACTATAGGTACGAATCGTCTAGATCCCAGAATGCTGAGGCCACACGTTATCAATTTATACAGACTGGATTAAACTAGTTTGTGAACTTTTGACAAATTGTCACTTTTTTTTCATATAAACGAGATTCTTTTATAGATTTCGAGGAAAGTTAAGGTCCTCAGGGAATTTAAACTTTGTTCATCTCCAATTATGGATTGTTTTAATTTATGCATATCAGAAATAAGTTCTTAGTTTGTTTTAATTTATTGCAATTTGTAAAAAGCTTTCTTGAAATATATCTCAATCATGCGCTTTTAGCTCCATTGCTTGTACATTAATCATTTAGTAACTCTTACGCTAACCATATATTGTCTCAATACATCTTTTATGAATGAACCATCTATAAGTATAGTACCTATTCTAACCTCTGGATTATCATCACAAGTATGATCCTGTATAGGGTATTCGATATGCCAACCATTATGAATAAAAAGTCATTTCGCTCACCTATTCTTAAACTTTGTTAAGGTTGATGTAACACATATTTCTATTTTTGTTAAACGATCTAAGTAGGTTGAGCTTTTGATCATCTTGAAGTTTGGTAAAACCTTCTTATGACATTTTGAATAAAGTATTAAAGCTTGAAAGTTTTCAACAAATATTTGAAATCAAAGTAAGCTATTTCTTTGATGTCAGCTTAACAAGTGTGGTTAGGTCGGCTGTGCTAGGCCCGGGCCCAGGTCCACACGTCTATGGCCCATTCGCAGGTGTTAGTCTCCCATGCAAACGTAAAGACCTAAACCTAGCGTCTATTCCATATATAAGGTACTATTCTACCATGATACAGGTACGACATTAGAACCCTGATATTCTTTGCTTATAGTCACCATA
>JAOSBK010000204.1:13963222-13982686 GCA_027568895.1 Erythroxylum shatona
GAGACTAATTTATACACTCCTAACCCGTCCCAATTGACCAATTTACCCTTCCCATCGGTGATGGGATGTTACAATAAGCCATTGACTCAAAATTAAATGACAAATTTAATTCAACTTATATTTGAAAGCCTTAATATATTTTTAATATAAGTTAACCATCAACTGGAGTATTTAATTGGGTTATTGATCCTATAAGTGTGACTTTAATATATGATACATATTTTTCTAGATAAGTGAAAATTTGAATATAAACCTATTAATTACGAGTAGAAAGTATCATATATTTGATTAACTTATTGTGAAGAAGTATTACTACTTCAACGCTATATAGAATATGAGAATAATTAAAAAATGCATATAAAAAAGACAAATAAAGAAAATTTCAATGATAAGAGATTGATTTTGTAATAATAAGCAAGATTGACAATTAATCGAGTTGGACCTAGATTCTAGCTCGACTCCACCTAACTCTCCTTTGTTAAACCTGAGCCTAGTTAGAAGTTTGGTCGAACTTAGGCTACTAATAAAATGATATCATTTTATCGAGTCAATTCAAGTTAAAACAAGTCCAATCTTTTAAATTTGAACTTAAAACTAGATCAATTTGAATTTGATATGTTAATTTTAGATCTTATCATGACAGATAGAATCAAAATTGTGAACCGTAGTAACAAGTAGGTCTATAAGAAAATGTGTTAACTTTATTAAGCAGAAAATTTTAAGCAATTATCTTGTTAAAATCTCAATCATTATTTATTAATTTAAATGAAAATTTATTCTAACCGAAATTATACACTTTAATTTTAGAAAAGAAGAAAATTTTATTGATTATTAGTTATGGTACTTTATAAACTCACCTCTTAACATTTTAATATTCTCTTACCCAAACTAATCAACTTAATATTTGCCACCCAATTATTGGCTACTCTTCAACTTTTTTTTTTCTAAGCAACAGACTGAACATAATTTAATTATTTTCAATTTTCATATTGAGGGGGTCAATTGAAGTAAAAAGATATATTAGTACATTAAAAAATTTCATCCATTAGTTACAAGGGACAGGTTCTGTGTTCTTGTCTACCCTATTTTCTCTATTTCAAAGCCTTCTTAGCCATCCCATTTTTTTTTAAATTACAAAGAAGGGATGAAAACACCTTTTTTTTTAATTGCAAAGGGAACTACAAAATTAACTCAATGCTCTAGAGAACAAAACTCCTTGCACATCTCTACGGATAAGCTCCTGGACGTCTAAGGGTGGCTCTTGAAGGATATGGAGGCTTGGTCGAAGTAGACCTGCGAGGGCTATCAAGCTGTCTGCGCATTGATTTCCTTCTTGGAAGACGTGTTGAAAATGAACCTCCAATTAGCACAAAATGTGGATCGGAAAGAATATTAATAACCTCGAAGAAATCTACTTCAGCGACCACCCTGCGATATCTCAGTTCCTAGGCCAGCGTTAGCCTGGAGAACACACCCCACAGCTCCGCTGTTAGAGGCGAGCCCCTACCGAGTTTACGTTGGAACCCCCCACACCAGTTTCCTTGACAATCACAGATTATCCCTCCAGCAGACGCCTGAGTGGAACCGTGTTTTGTTGCACCATCCGAATTGACTTTAACCCAACCCTCCGAAGGTTTAGTTCAGCCCACCAAGGTTCCCACAGGAGCTCCCTGAGCTGGGAACACACTATTTTCCAACGCATGAGCTCCCATAATCCAATCCACGTAGTCTAAAGTGATGTGGGGCCCTCTTCTGGTTAAACAAAGCCTGACTCAAACAGGTTACTATTACGCTACTTTCAGAGGAACCAGAAGGTGACGCTAAAGATAGTAGCCCACGCAGCCTGTTGCACCATATCGGGCTTGCTAAGATTATACGTCAGCTACTCCTCCTCAAGTTGCTGGAAGAAACCCGGATCTATCACCGTGTGTGGGAAGTATCACCAAAAAACTATCGCCCTCGGACAATCTCGCACCATATGGATAGTAGTCTCTGCATTGCCACAGACGCAGCACCTCTCATCGAGGGCAATATGACGCGCTACTAGCTGTTGATTCGTCAGAAATTTATAATTGGCAACTAACCAGAGAAATGATCTAATCTGTTGCGGGCCTGCCGATTTTCAAATAATCTTCCACACTTTATTTCTGGACACAAGGGATGAAAAGTGAAAACACTTTAGACCGGGAGTAACAGGGGGGGTTACGGAGCAGCAGGTTTGGGGTGTAGGCATAATACTCTATAAATGACTGGTCAATTTCGGTGGCAACTTGCAAGGTAGGTAAAGGTAGTAAAGAAAGGAAGGAACAGCGACTGTGAGGTCCGCATTTTACACGTTGTATGAGGAAAGTCTATATGGCTCCCAAGTCCCACCTTTCACACAGAAGAAAATGCCAACCCAACCCGACCCCTCACAACCACTGCTCTGAAATCCCAAGAAAAGGAAGTATATAACTAATTCCCAAGCTTACAAGTAACACCATCTTCAACCACTTTACTCTCCCACCAACGTTCATTAAACAATAATGTTGAATTAAAGGTGCTTGCTTTCCTTTTTCTTCTCTCAACAAGCTGATAAAAAGGAGTGGTGAGAGAGGTGGAGAGAGAGAGAGAGAGAGAGTTTACCTTTCTCTATTGCTATTGTCTTTTGCTATTAAGAGAGGCTAAAGATCGAAACTCCTGCGGAAATAGTTTCTGGGTTTTGGCGGGTTTTGGACAGCGGAAGTGTTTGGTTATCAGAAAAATCGAAAGCAAAATGTTTGCGTGCGAGTGGTTTTGCTGCAATCAAGCCCCTGACTTGAACTTGCCTGAGCTTGACCGAGAACCCTTCTCTTTGCCTTCACCTCTTCCTAGTTGGCCTCCAGGTGTGTTTGTCTTCTTTTTTTACTTACAATATTTGGTTTTCATTTTCTGGATAGTTCAAAATTATGATTCTTTTGCCTTATTTCTGAGTCTAATATGGCCTAGGATTCTTGTTCGAGCTCAAACTCTTTTATCTTGTCTCAAAAAATGGTCACAATGATTTATATGGTCCTTGAGACATTTTTATTGTCATTTCTTGTTTGCTGTTTTGGAAATTCATTATTAGAATTAGTCCATGAATATTACATGAATGATGCACTATTTTGATTGGCTTGTCTTTTATATTATCATGTTTCCACTAGCATTAGTTGATCAGTTTACTTAGGAGTATTGGCTCTTGTGTCTTCAGGTGAGGGATTTGCTACTGGAAGAATAAACCTAGGAGATGTAGAAGTAATCCAAGTTACCCAATTTGAAATTGTTTGGAGCTGCAAACTATCGCAAGGCAAAACAGAAGTGGTCACATTCTATAGACCTGTTGGGTTCCCTGATGGATTTTATTGCCTAGGTTACTACTGTCAGCCAAACAGCCAACCTCCGAGAGGGTATGTTCTTGTGGCTCGTGATACAAATGCCAGCAAGCCTGCAGATGACTCTGTTCAGGACTTGAAATCAGATTCTCCGGCTCTGACAAAACCCCTTAATTACACAATGATTTGGAGTACAGATTCACACTATGAAGGGAGTGGATATTTTTGGCGGCCAAACCCCCCTGGAGGTTATAAGGCCATGGGCATAGTGGTGACTAACTGTCCAGAAGAGCCTGATATAGATCATGTTCGATGTGTTCGAGCTGATCTGACTGAAAGATGTGAAACTTCTGATCTGATAACTTCAGTGGATTCAAAATCTACTAAACGCCCTTTTCAGGTGTGGAACACAAAACCTTGCAGGACAGGAATGTATGCTAAAGGTGTTCCTGTGGGTACTTTCTATTGCAGCAATGATTTGAGTTCTGAAGAAGCATTACTAGATACTGCATGTTTGAAGAATCTTGACAACAATCTGCGAGCAATGCCTAATCTAGACCAGATTCATACCTTGATAAAGCAATATGGCCCTACTGTATACTTCCATCCAGATGAAGTTTACATGCCCTCCTCAGTGCAATGGTTCTTCAAAAATGGAGCACTTTTATATGAAGATGGCAAGCAGCAGGGTGAACCAATCAATTATATGGGCTCAAACTTGCCCAGTGGAGGGGAAAGTGATGGGGAATATTGGATAGATTTGCCAACAAGTGATGATGCAAGAAATTTTGTGAAAAGAGGACACTTAGAAAGCGCTGAGCTATATGTTCACATAAAACCAGCTCTTGGAGGAACTTTTACTGATATGGCTATGTGGATTTTCTGTCCCTTTAATGGACCGGCCACGGTTAAAGTTGGGATAATGAGTATACAAATGGCCAAGATAGGGCAACATGTGGGTGATTGGGAGCATTTCACCCTACGTGTTAGCAATTTCACAGGAGAACTGTGGCAAGTCTTCTTCTCTCAGCATAGTGGTGGTAAATGGGTAGATGCTTCAGAATTGGAGTTCATTGAAGGTAATAGGCCAATAGTTTATTCATCAAAACACGGGCATGCTAGTTTCCCACATGCTGGTACTTACCTTCAAGGGTCAACAAAGCTAGGAGTTGGTGTGAGAAATGATACTGCTCGAAGTAAATATTATGTGGACTCAAGCACCAAGTATCAGCTTATTGCTGCTGAGCATCTTGGAGATGGAATTGTGACGGAACCCTGTTGGTTGCAATATATGAGAGAATGGGGTCCTACTACTGTCTATGATGGGCGTGCTGAAATAGAGAAGATAATTGGTCATCTTCCATTTTTTGTTCGATTTTCGTTGGAGAATATCTTTGACTTGTTTCCAACGGAGCTTTATGGTGAGGAGGGGCCTACTGGACCAAAGGAAAAAGATAATTGGATTGGGGATGAGATATGCTAGCATTCACACGTAATTGTCTGTGTTATGATTTTTCCTTTTGCTGCTTTTGATATGAAGGTATACATATGCCAACTTGTCGATTATGCTATAACCAAACCACAGTGTGCAGTAGTAAAGAGTGATAAAACAGTAACGCCAGCTTCATTGGGAATGGGATGCCAATTGCTTGCAGTGGGATGAAGTTCTGGTTGTTAAGTGATCATTTTATATATTCACTAAAACACACACCCCCTCAAGTGAAACTCTTTTGGGCTTAAAATTTACACAGACTCACCCAACATTGTGCTGAATAACAGGTGAGTGATAGGATTTGAATTCACGACTACCTGGTCAGAAAAGTTTTGATACCATATTAACTGACTGTTTTGTTACAGTAGCTCATACAGTAGTTGAGGTTAACTAAATTAATTTTATATATTCACTAACACTGGTGTGATTTAATGGCTATTGTATAAATAGATTTTACGAATAGCAAGATTTTGACGGGGCAACCGTTTGGGAAAAATGTACAATCATGCATCAGTTGGCGTTGCAGAGCTGGTGATGGTTAAATTGGTAAGATTGCTGTCACCAGCACATGTTGCAATCAACCATGTATTTTCATTGCTAAATTAATGAATACGGAGGAACATGTTTTGGTGGTTTGTGTTTCTGCAAACGCATAGTTGCTTTTTACAGCCATGTTATCCAAGATGTTGCTTGTTAGCGAGCCAATTCATGTCAAGATCGTACTTGAACCAGTTATTAGTGAAGACAAATAACTAAAAATATAGGAATACATGGTTTTTATGTATGGCCTTTTACAAAAATTTTAAAGTAACTTTCATTATGTTTTCTTCAATCATGTTCTAATTTGGTTATCATAATACAACTTGCCTTATTCTTAACTTAACAAGAATATTTGTTAATCATAATAATTCACAAATTTCTTGTTCCATAAACTTAAATTCTGTTTATGCACTTTATCCTAAACATACAATATATTTCCTATTTCTCCACATTATAAAGTTGTCAACAAATATTTTCAAGTAGACTTTCTGCCAACTTGTGAGTTTGCATATTCAGCTTCATAATATGCATGAAGAAAAGAACTAAGACATGGAGAAAATTCTCTCTTTCCATGTATTTCCTCTAAAATAATCAATAACCTTATCAGAAGATACATGCATGTTCATATTCATTTTTATTCCAACTTTTAACTACTCTTATCTAAATACTTTATATTATAATTTTTTAAATAATTCTATTATCATATAATATTAGTTCAATTGTACATTTAATTTCACATGTTTGGTTTTAATTTTTTATTTTTTATAGACATTTTTTCAAATCTAATTCAAAATTTGACTATAGTTAAAGTGCATTCATTTAATTTTAATTACACCTAATCCCATTTATTTAACTTTAGGTACACCTAATTGATCAATTTATTTTAGTTTGTATTTAATAAAAAATTAATAGTATTTTCTTAAATTTTATCTATTTCAATTTGATTGAATTTTTTCATAGCCAATTTATGTCAAAATCTTATTGCTATAGTCTTAATTAAGTTTCTTCAATGCCAAAAATTTTAATTATTTTAACTAACATCTAATTAGAGATAATTGTTTGTAATCAACACTAATTAGTTTTAGTTGTAACTAGTTGAATTTAATTTTAAAAATAATTATATTTTACATACAATTTTATATTAAATAATTTTCTATATTCTCTTATTTTATTTTGTTAAAAAAAGGTGCAAAATACGGAAAGGACAAAAATTTGCTAATTAACTTCTATAAGAGGATTCATTAAAATTACAAAAGATTGATGAAACTGTCAAGGAATCCCCCAAAAGGGCTATGACGCTACCCTGATGTTTGAATAAGTGGTATCTATAAAGGAACTTATTACTAGCAATATTAATACTGAAAAATTCAACTGCTACCTATTTGGTTGAGCAAGTGGTATTTCTGGATGAGCTTACTTATGACATTTGTTAATATCGAAGGGAACTCACATTATCTAGAGGGAAATGCACCACAATATGCTAATAATAATGAGAGTCATGTCGTTCAGTTAAAGAGATCAAAGTGAAGTCATCAATTCAACCATTCGCATGGTTCGTTAATGGATCTTGAGTTTGATTGTTCCTTGCAGACTCCGTGGCACCATACGCTTAAGGAAGGCACTCTAAGGAAAGATCTATCTTACTTTCCAACAATTAAAATATAGTTATGTATGGGTCTCCTGTGTCACCTTGACCCAAGGTGGAGTTGTGAAGGTTATTCATTTGGTTACAATTTCTTTTTCACGTGGGTCCACTTCGATCAGACTTTTCAGTAAATCATACTCCAGCTTGTCCCACACATCCTCCAGAAATGAAATCAAAGTTTTTTTTTTGAGATTTTGATAGTAGGAATTATTCAACAGGTCAGGATAAGATGAAACTACTTGTTGAAAGCAAGCAGAGCAATTCCCCTTCTTCCATGAGGGCCAACCTGGGAACATATGCTTCACGATAGAGAAATGAATGTGTAGACTAAGCAAAGGAAAAGCCCTTTTGTGCTCTTGTGCTTTTCTTATGAGATCAAAAATTCACTACTTTCTTTACAATCGTTGGTGGCTAATTAGTTTCTGTTACAGCTTGCTCCAATGTAACATCTCATCACCTGTGGGAGGCTAGAATATGAGTGATTAATGAGAGCTTAGAAATATATTTTTCATGCTCATGCATAATATGTCACACAAATACACGTGAATAGTGAAGGTTTTGCGCTTGAAAATAATTGTGCATGTATTCATGAATAATTCCAGGTATAATTGGATTGAGTTGAGAATTTTGAATTTTATTTATATGGAAAAATTTATTGATTAGTGGAATTGTTGTAATTTTTGAATTTTGGTGAATGTAGGAATAATTTCAGAAATTATGAATTTTAGGGAAAATAGGAAAAAGAAATCAAAAAAATATTGGCAATAATTGGATTGTAAAGATGAGAGTTGAAGAAATTAGTTCAAAAGGAACTTGGTTAGAGCTTAGACATTAGGAAAGTGACAAGTGCCACTAACTTAGTTGAGAGGCTTTGGTAAATTGTTAGAAGTAAGTTATAGTTATTTGAGAGTTAAAAAGGGACTTTTGGGCTAATTAAGGGTAGAAATGGAAGAAAGAAATGTAGTCTTGCTTTTTAAGAAGGGGGGAACATGAATTGAGAGAGAGAAAGAGAGGTTAAGAAAGAAAAAGAAGTGAATTTCGGTTGTTGAGAGAAAAGAGAAGAGTTAAGTTAGGGTTTCAGCACTTCTTAGTCTTGAGAGAGATTTTGAAGTGAGTCAAGAAGAGAAAAAGGAAAAGGGAGAGGAGCTTCAAATTGAGCTAAAGGTCTCTTCATTTGGTGAGGAATCAAGATAAGATCATTTGAATCTTTTGAAATTTTTGGAAGAGTTTTAGACCATGGAGTTAGGAAATACATGAGTTTAAATATTCTAGAATCAATTTTTGTGATTGGGCGTTGTGGGATTTTTCTATTTGAAAAACCTATTGAGTTGAAGTTTGAGAGTTGAATGAAGTCAAATTGGTAGCTGAATGGTTATAATCAGGATTTTCCAAATTTGCACAGTGCAAAATTTCAAGTCTTCCTTATGGGTAAATTTTGTGTTCTGACTTCAGGAAAAAATTTGGTTTAATTTAGGCTAAATTAGACAAAAATGTCTTCTAGAAAGTTGTAGCTTATCCTTCTAGCTTTTCAACGGTATATAATATGAAAATTTTGGATATAGGAGTCGAAAGTTATGGTCTTTATGAGTGGAGATACTCAGGAGTGTAATCTGCTTCGTCTTATGAGTCGCTTCGTCTTAAGTTGACTCTGCTTCGTCTTAAGAGTCGCTTCCTCTTAAGTTGAGTTTGCTTCGTCTTAAGTTGACTCTGCTTCGTCTTATGAGTCGCTTCGTTTTAGGATGACTTCTACTTCGTCTTAAGTTGACTATCTGCTTCGTCTTAGGTTAACTTCTGTTTCATCTTAAGTTGACCATCTGCTTCATCTTAGGTTGACTTCTGCTTCGTCTTAAGTTGACCATCTGCTTCGTCTTAAGTTGACTTCTGCTTCGTCTTAAGTTGACATTCTGCTTCATCTTATGTTGACTAAAACTTCTTTTAGTTCAATTTTGACTCCTTATATGATAGAATCTGTCTTCTATGCATCCATAAAAATTGTATATCTCGAAGTCCTCTTCAAAATAATCCAAAGAACACCTTGATCCGATATCTATAGAGAAAGTTATGCTAGTTGGTCCGAAATAGGTTTGATATGATTAAGGACAAAACCTTACTTGATTCTTTCAGCCATAATTTTGTTATCCAACCTCTAAATGCAGTTATTCTTAGACCAATAGATCCCTAACACATATTTCTATCTCTCCATGAAAATTGGTAGCATTATGAATTTATTTGGAAAAGTTTGGTTGAAAGAGAATGAGGGAATTTGTTGGAATATTATGAACTGGTGTGATTTCACCGAACATGTTTGGCTATTTCAGTTATACTTGGACTTGTAGGATTCTAAATGAGATGATTTTTAATTTGGGGTAAACTAGAGATATAGCCTTACAAATTATTTGAAGAAGTCAAATTGTGATTCAGTCTCTAAGATGTTTAATTTTTGGAAGGGAGATGTGTATAGTATATTGTTTTGGATAAGAGTAGTCCGGAAATGTTTGAGGCATATTTTCCAAATTACTGAACCAAATTGAGTGATTTTGGTGTCAATAGAAACATAAGACATAGAGGAAAGCTTTTATAGAAGAGGGTATGACCAAATTATATCAATTGCACTCTCTGATTTAACATGAACAGTAGACCTGAAAGAGTGTCTTGGAAAAATCTGAAAGTAAATCAATGAGAAATGAGTTTTGATTTTAATGTTTTTAGTGAGGCATAAACCTAAGTATAAATTTTACTTAGATGAGTTTTGATATGAGAAAGATTTTTAGGAAGAAATTGATGGAAAGATTCCCAGGATTGTCATGAACATGCATTATACATAATTCATTTCTTACAAATGCATTATTAAACACTTATAATTGTGCAAATTGTGATATGTGTATGTTTTGCATAATATAGAGGAACGAATTGAGCGCCATCCTCTAGACGTTGCCGGGACTTCAAAGCAATAGCTTCCGGAGCAAACTGTGAGTAACCTAGACGATCTCACTTAATTTCTTGTTTACTTAACTTATGTTTTGAATGATAATTGAATGTGTTTAATTGTGGATTCCGGACAGAAGGTCCGATGAATGTGAATGTGGATTGAGATATTGAAGTTCTTTATAATGTAAGTGATTGTTGTACATACATTCCATACATGAATGCATAGTTAGATAATAGCAGTTGTGACCAGAGTAGCCATCGATCAGAGCTTAAAGCTCAACGAGTGAAAATAAGCCTCGAACTCATAAGTGATTAAGAGCTTAAGACTCACTATGTAAAATGAGTCATGTATCCCCCAAGCGGATAAGGGACAGTTATTAATGAGCCCGGTATCCAAAATAGAGACAGGACAGTTCAGGCACTCGGTCACAACAACGTAATAATTGGAAGATGTCTCATGAGCATTTCATATGCATATTGTTAAGTATGTTTGCTGTAATGAAATGTTAAATTTTCCTATGCTTAAGGGAAAATGTGACATTTATGTAAAATACAGTATGTGATTATATGTTACGTGAAATGATGTATTGCATGAATTGAGTGAACCATCGATGATGGTTATCTCATTGAGTTCGTCAAACTTACCAAAATTGCAACGTTGTCTTTTCAGGGCCGAGAGACGACTCTAGCTACTGAGATACTCTACTAGCCGTGTAGATTGTGATTGACAAGAGAAGTTATGGCTCAAAGCGATCAGCTGGAATTTTTGGACCGATTAGTTAGATTGTATATATTTTCCTCTTTCATGTAGTACTTTTGTATTAGGTTTTGATGATGTACATATAAAAAATGTTGAAAGACAAAATGTAGACATTTGGTTTTATGAAATAAAATTCGGAAAAAGTTAGTTTTAAAATATTTTGATTTTTCTACTGATGCTTTATAGGTCAATGTTGATATGATGCTATGTGGAATAAATGTAGTGATCGAATGTAGCTCGTCCTTATCGTAGGTTATGTATCGAAATAACCTTTGGGCGTCCCGATGTGTGCTATACAGTAAGGGGGCGCCACAAAATAAATATTAAAACATATAAAAAGTCAAATAATATTATACAAATCCTCAGATAAACGTAAAGATGAGTTTGTGGGTATTGTGAAAATTATGTGTAAAACATAAGGACAAAAGAGACTAAAAATAGGTTTATTAATTGATATGAAAAATCTACCTGAAAAAGTGTTTTATTGAGAAGTTTCAAATTTGAGCTCCTTAAAAAGTTGTATTTTTGCTACCAAAAAAAGCTATATCTATTAAAAATTATTTTTTTTTTATTTTACATTCAAACATTCATTTTTCTTAAAAAAAAAAGCTTCTGTGGTAGAACAAAGTGTTTATTCACCCTCAAAAAATTCAACCAAAAAGACACTTAGGCTCCTAACCCCAAGTTGAGAATCCCTTATGTTTCTATAAAAATAAATATTGGTATTAAGACTTTCATTTTTAATTTTACAACAGTCAAATAATTAAATCTCTAAATTTTTTTTGTTGGAAACAAAAAATAAATTTTATTTCATTTCAAAAAAATTATTGCATGGGGGAAACATTGGAATGACTTTTTTCTTAATTCAGTATTTATTTTCATTTTAACTTATTACAATAATAATTACTAAGAAACTTGGTCGTTCTTTCAATTTTAATTAAAATAAATACACTTATCCCTTTTATAATTAATCATAATTTGGATACTGTTGGGCACTTTTATACAACTATTTGATCGCTAATTGGAGTTAACTAATAAGACACAGAAGATGATGCAATATTTTAGTGATTTGACATTTGCACGTTAAATAATAACAGAATGTTTACAAAACAAGAGGATGCAATTTCCTCCCCATAGACATCACAACTGTCACCCAGACAATACGCCAACTGACACCTCAAACCCCCAGGAATACGCTCTGCGTTGGGCCCACCACTAATCTCTCTGCCACGTCGCTTTTCTTTGAATTGATAAACCGCGTCTTCCCGATGTCTGCTTGCAGACCCTCTTACGTTGTCAGAAATTTTTTGAATGCAATACCTAAACTACCCTCTCCGTCTCCTGCATGTCCTCATCCCTTCCTCCCTCAACGGCTACGTAATAATATCCTAGGCCCTAAACGAGTAAAAAAAGTAGTTGAAAGTGACCCTGTGTTTTTTACTCTTTGAACACTTGCCCAGTCTTTGTCCTCTTTTGATCTCTTCATAATTTATATGGTTATGCCATTTGGTTCATGTCGTTTCTTTTTTTTTTTTTCTGATTACATTATCCCAGTTTAATCGGCCATTATTAAGACTAAGAGTCGTCCCATACTTTAGGTTATTAGCAGCTTTTAAATTTTTTAGTAGTTTCAACTCTTATATTATCGTTAAAAACAAAATATTTGTAATTGATCCGATAAAAAATTTTATCTAAAAATTATAGGATTAACAATTTTTTTTTCATTTTTTCTTTATATGACTCGAGCTCAAAACTTACTACGAGGATCAGCTTTAAGTAGAGAGTTTACACTATTTGAATTATTCCTCGTTGTTCGTCGCTATCATTTTTAGTTTGATTTTTAGTAATAGAAATATTAATATTTATGTAATAATAATAATAATAATAATAATAATATATTAAATCATTTTTAAATTGTTAATAAAAAATATTTTTAAGAATAAATAACTTGAAATTAACTTTTTTATTTAGTACTTAATATTTATTTTTCAATTTAATTATAATTATTAATAATTATAAAAATAAAATAAAAATTATTAAATAAAATTAAATTATTTATAATTCATCTTAACAATTAATTTTAATTAATTAAATTATTAATAATTTTATTAATAATTAATATATTTAATTGATTATAGATAAAAGAAAATAAAATACAAATTTAAAGAAACTAATACTAAAAATAAATATTAAAAATTAAAACACAAAAAAATAGCAACAAGCGCTCATTCTTGAGCTTGAGCTCCAAGCCCTTTTCGCTTCTTCCTGGCTCTCTATATTGTCATTAATGGCTATAGCAACTAAATTTGAGCTCTCCAAAGGATGTTCTCTATTAATCGGGCAGAGCCGAAGAACAAAGCCCATATAGGAAATCATGGCTTTGATGTCATTCCAGAGATAAAAGTTTAGATTTTGGTCAAAACCAAAGATTTTTCTTGGAAGTTTCTTCTGTGTTAGGTAAGCGGAGGATATAACTGGTAGCTTGTTAGCTGACTCTCTCTCTCTCTCTCGTCGGTGCTTATTGTAATAGAATATAATCTTTATTTCCTTAACTGGGTAGTTTGTTGTTTCTCCGTTCCCCGTGGAATTTCCAAATAATTTCTTCTTCATCCTAGATTCACCAAACTATAGGCTATTAAAGGGTTATATTTGGCTTTTGTTCTACGAGCAAATACTGTTGTTCCAAGTATGCGAGCTTGTATGAGGCTTTGGCTTTGTTTTCATTCTGATTTTTTTCCTCGGTATACTATGGAATCCAGTTCCTGATTTTTATTTTTCTGTTGATTTCTTCGCCTTCCTGCGATTCCCTGGCCTGGTTCAGATTTATCTTTGGAATTTTGTTCCTTTCTATCTACTTGATGATTCTTCCAGTGGATCACCATCTCTTGTTTCTGCCTCTGTTTTCATGTTATTTTATAGCTCTTTAATTCTGCCTTTCTTGTTTGTTTGTATACACCAAGTCTTTAACGGTTCTTTCTTCTACTTTTGGAACTTGGTTACAGGCTCAGATTTTTAGGGTTCGGAATAGGAGGCCGTCAGGGTCGGTTCTTTCTTTATTAATATTACGAGAATTGAGTTGGCTTAAAGAGAGTTTTATTCATTTGGGAGGTATGTTAGACTTACGATCTCTCTCTCGGCACAAGCGACCTTTCTTTCTATCTACTCGTCAGTCTGTTGTTGATTGCCATGTCATCACTAATCAATTTCGAACTATGGGCATTTGGTATCTCGCACTCCTAATCTCTCACTATACTGCAAATATTGAACTTAATTTAGATTTTGTTCCTATCTCGCACTCCTTGTCACCTGGGATGTCTAGTGTAATAAATTACTAGTGTAACGAAAGGAAGACAAAATGTTACGGGGCTTTGGAGGGTGGGATCCGCAGTAGAAGGAATAGAGCAGTAGGGGCGGTATGTTTTTAATAGAGTTCGCTGTGGTGGTTTAATATATGCCCATGTGTGTGGCTGTGCAGCTGCCAACAGGGCAGTTCTTGAAGTTCTGATTACTTTGCAATTTTCATGTTCACATGATTAACACTTAGCATAGATATATGCAGAGTGGCCAGGAGTAGTATGTTAAATCTTCTGACTACAGGTCCACCTGATTTCAGGAGCTTTAGGCCTTGTGGTCTTCAACCCATTTAGATACCTAAGAATCCCATGTATGGTTCTCATTTCTGGAAAGAAAAGGGAGGATATTTGAATTTTGGAGAAAGGGTTATTAAGCACTGATCTCAAGCTGACCCTAAGCACGACCTTAATTAATATAGCTAGGCTACTGGCTGTCATTGTTTCATTTAACCTTTTTAAAAGCTAAACCCTTTCCTTGTATTTGGGCTGAGGAGTACGTACTGATCTGGGCTCTATGAGAATCATATTTTGTTCTCAGAAGTCAAATGGTATACTGTAGTTGGAAATGATAAAATCCATTCACATAATGGTGGCTTATTGACTAGCTGTTTGCTTTTGGTGCCTTGTGGACCTGTTTGTCTCTAGGAAGTATAAATGGAAAAGTAAGAATATAAGAGAAGGGGGACGATTTGTCTGCAATCGTGAGGCCCTGTGGGTATGTGTTTTGCAATTGCAAGTAGAAATATATTTCTTGTATTATAAATTCCAGAGAAAACGAATTGCACCTTAGACTATGCACTTACTAACATCCTTTTGTCTCTGCAATCGAGTCGAGAAGAAAAAGATTTGATTAAAAAATTTCCGCTGTCTTATTTGTCATGCTATGCTTTTAATGTTACATTAAATACTTAAATTTTTTTTTCCTTGTTCACAAATTAGTCTTTTTAAAGTTGTCAAAATTATTGCAATAACTCCTCACTTTTATTTGAAGTTCCTTTTGACTAGAAATTCGGGTTGGAGCACCCTGTTTTCGTTAGGGTGTTCCAACCCTGTGCTACTTAATCTTGTCCACATATTTGTGTAGATCCTACATAAATGTGTGGATGAGATTTAATGAAATATGATAGGAATTGGTGAACTGGAATAGGGGATCTGATCCCTAGAAATTCATCCAATCTCTAACAGAATGACTTTGGCTTGTTAACTTCAATGACTTGGTTTTGTTAATTTATTATCTTTCCAAGTTGCTTTGTTGTTGCTGAGAGATAGAAACAATTATGAACATTTTGGGAAAAATGTAGAACCAAACGGGGTGTTTAGACTCCTGATTAAAAGAGAGCTGAATAAAGAAAATTTCTGTTTTTTGCAAGCCGTATTTATTTATTTGGTACATCACACAAATCAATAGGTTGGAACATTTGACCAAACAAAATAGTCTTTGGAACTAAGTGACAAGGGTTGTTAGTTCCACCAATTATCTTTGACCCCACTTGTCTTCATTAGAGCTGCAATTCTCATTCGCATTGTGCATGTAGATGTAGTTTGATACTGCAGAACAAGCATGGACAACTACCAACTTTACATGCATCTTTATGGCAGTCCTTGGCTTAAGTTTTTTTCAGCTTTATGCTCTTCTTGCTCATCTATTGTTTTTCTCTCTATTTACACCCTTTTGGGCTTTTTTTTCACTTTTAATCGCATGCAAATTTTGAACGCCAAAAGTGGAACAATTAACAAAAGGAACTTCTTCCCTCCATCAGTGGCCTCGATATATGTGTTAAAGCTATCTTTTCTTTAATGCCTTCGTCATCACCGTCATTGCAATTTTGCAGTTCAAAAATTTCCATTATTGGTTGATCCAATCATCATCTTCGCCATTTCTGATAATATCTGCAGATGGCTTCTACAAAAGCATCCATTTTGGCTCCAAAAAAGAGTAAATTGGGGCGTGCTGTGTCAAAGGTTCTTCACCTCAGATCAGCAACTGGGATTGCTCCCTTTGATGGAGTTCAGAATTTCAAGCGTCAAGAAAAAGTTAATAAAGCTGAGAAGCATGTGGGGAAGTTGATAAATAATTGGCCTAAATCATTCATAATGGAAGATCACGACGATGAAGAAGAAGAATTACGCAGTCGTCAATCCATGGAAGCTCTTGTAGCAAAACTGTTCTCAAGCACTTCATCAGTTAAAGCAGCATATGCCCAATTGCAGTATGCTCAATCTCCTTATGATGCAGAGGGGATTCAAGCAGCTGATCAAATTGTGGTCTCCGAGTTGAAGAAGTTGTCAGAGATGAAACAATGCTATGTAAAGAAGCAGTTTGATCCTTCTCCAGGCAAAACTATCCTCAGAGCTGAAATTGAAGAACTCAAGAGCCTTATAAAAACCTATGAAATGATGGGTAAGCGACTAGAATCACAGTTTAGGCTCAAGGAGTCGGAGATCCTGTATCTTAAGGAAAAATTGGAAGAATGCCAGAGGCAGAACAGATCACTTGAGAAAAGGTTGAACCAGAGTGGACGGTTAAATATGGTGGACAAACTTCCCCATTCAGGTTTAAGTCCTAGTCATTTCATTACTGTTCTCCAGCATACGGTGAAATCGATTCGAAGCTTCGTGAAGTTATTGATTGCTCAAATGAGATCTGCTGATTGGGATCTTGAAGCTGCAGCTGCTTCAATTGTTTCAGATGTGATCTACTCGAGAGCAGATGACAAGTGTTATGTGTTTGAATCCTTTGTTTGCAGGATAATGTTTGAAGGGTTTCACTTGCCCAGCTTTTCTCATCCAAGACAGTCAGTACCGGAGCAAAAGAATCAGCAGCAGAACTTTCTGAGGAGATTCACAGAACTAAAATCTGTCAAAGTAATGGATTATCTGGCCCAGAAGCCAAAATCAGCATTCGCGAAGTTTTGCCGGGCTAGGTACCTACATCTTGTTCATCCAAAGATGGAAATATCATTCTTTGGAAATTCAAGCCAAAGAAGCCTTTTGGATTCAGGTGAATTCCCAGAATCCACCTTCTTTGCCTCGTTTGCAGAAATGGCAAGGCGAGTTTGGCTTCTAAATTGCTTGGCCTTTTCTTTCAACCCTCAAGCCACTATCTTTCAAGTACAGAAAGGTTGTAATTTCTCCGAAGTGTACATGGAGTGTGTTGACGAGGAAGCTATGTTCTCGTATGAAAACCCGCCGGAAGCCGACCCTCCGGTAGCATTCACGGTGGTTCCAGGGTTTAGAATTGGTAAAACAGTTATCCAGTGCCAGGTGTATCTGTCGCAAGTGCCAAGTAACGTATATCATTGATATGGACCAGAAAGGAGTTGGACCCACACCATTAATCAAGGTATGAACTGGATGGCATTTTGTTTTTGTGGTGATATTGAAAGGAAACCGCGTGTGGAATCTTTTCTTACTGTTCATTATGTTATGGAGGACATCGGAGATCGGACATCCTCAGCAATTTTGTTAATATTAACTGTGCTTGGGTTGGCTTCTTGAAGTTTTTATATCGGGCTTGGCTTTTATGTTTTCTTTTTATTGTATATGTTTATTATTAAGAAAGAAGGATTTTCATTTTTCTTTTTATTAAAAACCACTGTTTGTCATATACTGGGCCTCAGTTCTCTCTTGTTTGGATACGGACTTCCATCTAGGCATCTCTGTTAGATCATTGGACACCCGTGCTTAATGTATAGAATTACTGTAATCAATACAAAACCAAATGTGTCATATAATTTTCACCTTTTGTAGCACATAGTTGTCTTATATCAGTTTTGACTACAAGTTAGTTTCATGATATTAGTCCTAAATTTCTGAACTAATATATGTTTTCCTCACTCATGAACTAAGCAGCCCCCTTGCATTATTTTTATATAACTCTAGGGATGTGAATAAAGTGAAATTACAATGTGATTTAAAAAAATACCAACTATTCATTTCATCTACTAATATTGAGATTATAATGTAATCAATCATTTAATGTCTCTCTCTTTATCTATCTATCTATCTATCTATATATATATATATATATATATATATAATAATGCGAATAAGATATTAAATTACGGAATTTATAAAAGTTTGATGTCAATATTACTCTGACACCCTATCCATATTTTATTTCTTTATGCGAATAAAGTGCAGATTTATAAAAGTTTGATGTCAATATTAGTCTTACATCCTATCCATATATTATTTCCTTAAGGTTCATATTATTGATCATTCTTTTATCTTTTCTTATACTTCTTTTTGTATTTTTTAGATCTTAAATATGAGTGCATGATACTATTTTTTAAAAATCATTTTTATGTTTCCTCTTGTAAGCATTTTCAATTGGATTATGTAATTCTTAACATGTCTACATCCTTCGTCGTGTACTTCATCAATCAAATCTATATACATATCTCTATAATATAAAAATTCTTTCTTAAAATTAAAATAAATTCAACTTTGAAGTTGACATATATGGTGGATAAAATATTAATTATCCAAATTATGTGATTTATGCATAGGATAATTGTTAAAAAATTTATGTGTTCTATTAATTATAAATTTATAAAATACATAATTTTTCTAAAATAAGCTGAAAGTAGTATAAATTTTATTTGATCCAAATACAACTTAACAAGCTTGGTACTTTCTAACAATTTTAAATGATGCGGTCCCTTCACTTTTAGATAAATGAAACAATTACAATATCCATTTTAAACTTTATCTCCTATTCTCAAAAACCTAAAATTGCTAGTTATAACTAAATTAATAATTAGGGTCATAAAATCAATATATAATGTCGAGCTAACTCCTTGGGACCTCAGCTCCTTTTTGTCCCTTTAAAAATCCTTCCTTTCTTCAAGACAACACTATTATATGTTTATTGCAAGTGCATAGCACTACAATAAACATGACATACAGTAATACTAAACAGTAACACTTTTGACAATATGTTATAAAATACCTATCTACAGTAACATTACATCTTAAAATGTTATGATTCTTAATTTGATAAGTAACATTTAATGATTTTATAACATATAATTTATCATTGATAACAAATTTTTAAAGTGTTACTAAACATTATAAAAGGTTACTATTTTAAGATGTTATGAGAGTGATGTAAAATAATGACACTTTATATGAGTTACTTTAATAATTAATTTATAACACTTTATATGAGTTATCTTAATATCATACAATAATAACGATTGATTTGAGTTACCTTAGTAATTGAAAATAATAACATTTCATATAAGTTACCTTAGTAAATGTAAAATAATAATACTTTAGAAAAGTTACCATAATAGTGTATTATCATAACATTATGTATGAGTTACTTTATTGATAAAATAATAACAATTTATATGAGTTATCTTAGTTATGTAAATTAATAACACTTTATATAAGTTACGTTAGTAATG
>JAOSBK010000204.1:14010750-14026738 GCA_027568895.1 Erythroxylum shatona
AGGAACTTATCTTTCAAACCTCCTGCTATTACAATTATTGAACCGGATGTTTTACCTTCAGAATCATTTGGTACTACCATTGGTTTTGAAGAAGCACAACAAAAGATTGATGCAACCTTTGTCGAAGAAATTCATGACAAGGTTAATGATCTGTGTGTTTCAGTGGGTGACTTATCTGAGGAAGTAGCTTATATACGACAAGACCTCAAGTTACTCCATACTGAAATGCAACAAATGTTCTTTGAGATTTTGTAGCATATTTAGTCATGATTTTTGATTAATAACAAATAGGGAGAGAAGTGAAAAAGAGAAAGATAGGGGAGAAGAAAAGAAGAGTTAAAGAGAAAGAAAGGGAGAAGAGGAGAAGAAAAAAAGAGAAGTGAAAAGAAGATAGTATAGATAATACTCAATTTTCTTTTTAAAATTATGATTATTTGCTATCATCAAAAAGGGGGAGATTGTTAAGTCAAAATGATTTCACGTCTAAATAATTTTGATGAAAATCAAATAAAAATAATATTAGAAAGTGATGAAGCTGAAGCAGAAGTGAGGAAGATGAAGCAAACTAAGACGGAAGTTGAAACAAAAGTAAGACGAAAGCTGAAGCGAAAGTAAGACGAAAGCGGAAGCAAAAGTAGGACAGAAGCTGAAGCAAAACTAAGACGGAAGCTGAAGCGAAAGTAAGACGAAAATGAAAGCAAACTAAGAAAGAAGCAAAAGTAAGAAAAAAGCGATATAAGACGAAGAATTGATACTACGTCGGATAGTTAATCAGTTTGACTTAGTTACAGAACTCAACTAAATAACTGTTTCTTCAAAGATCAAGAAACAAGAAGAAAGAAGCAGTTATCAAGAAACAGTTGAAGACGAAGGCTATAAATACGAGTCAGAGTCTTAGACTAAAAAGCTTAGCAAAAAAGCTAGTGAATTCAATTAGTGCATTGAGATACTGATCTTAAGTCTTTTAAACACTGTATTTGTGCGAAACACGAGAGCTATCATTTCTATAACAAAGCTCGCAATATCTTTCTGTAAGAGAGAAGAAAAGCTGAGAGCCTAAAGAGGCTAAGTGAGAAAAAGAATACTTGGTGTAAGAGACCTGAAGAGGCTCTGTGAAAACAATACTTGTACAGTTTGAGAAGAATAGTGAAATCTCAGAAAGGATTCTGAGGACTGGACGTAGCCCACGGTTTGAGGTGAACCAGGATAAAATCGCTGTGTCAACTTCTAAACTCTTTACTTTTAATTTCTATTGTTTCATACAAGTATATAGAAGTTAATTCCAATACATCGTGATTCTTATTCAATAGTTTTTGAGAAAGCAAGTTTTTAAAGAATTTTAGAAAGGGGATTGTATTCACGAAAAAGGATACACAATTCAACCCCCCTTGTGCATTTTGTACATTGAATATAAAGTCTATACTAATGCGTGATTTACTTCAATTTTGTCCAATCACAGGCATCACCATTATTGTTATATTGTTATTGCTCTCGATACAGGAACAATTAAGGTTTCTTTACTCTAAGAAAGTGATCAACTAATGCATATAGCTATCTTTTTTATTTCATCAAGATAATAATAAGTTGTTTGTTACCTTCATTTATGGATCTATTTTGCTTTCCAAAGGAGCACACTGTGGAAAACACTAAAAGAAATTCATGTTACTTCACAAGGATCTTGTATATCTTGGGTGACCTTAATATCATCCTTTATAATATTGAATCCAAGGTTAATGTATCCTTAAGAATTATTATAATTGACTTTAGGGATTATCTGGAGTAGCTAGGAATTGTTGATTTAAAATAAAAAGGTCACTTTGTCATATGGAGAAATAAACAAAATGTAAGGTGTCATATAATGAGAGTGTTGGACAGAGCACTAACTAATGATGAATGGTTGAGTAGCTTTTTAGAAAGCAAAACCATGTTCATAAACTCCTTAACCTCTCATCATAGTCCCATCCTTATCCAAAACAATTTTACAAAGTGTAAAAGAAGCTTCCCTTTTAGTTTCAACAATTTTCTAATCAATGATACAGGATTTAATAAGGCAATAAACAAGGGGATGTCGTATCCTTTCACTAGTTTTAAAAGCTTCATATGTGTCCAGAACCTCTCCATGATTAAGAAAGAGCTCAAAGACATTAGTGCAAGAAGGAAACACAACACTTATGATCAATTAGCTATTGCTAAGGGCATTCTTATAAAGGCTAAAAAAAAGAACTTCATAAGAATATTGGTGATAACACTAAAATTATAGAGGAAAAGAATGCCCTAAACTCCTATATTAAACCAATAGTAATATACAATCCACTACTCAAGCAAAGATCTTGGATAAAATGACTTAAGGAGACCTGAATCCCAATTTTGTTATAAATCTATCCTAGAAAGGAGGAATACTAACATTATTTGCACTCTAGTCTCTCCTTATGATAAAGTTGGCCACTCTCAAGAAGAAATCAAGCTTTGTTCAGATTCATACTTTAAGGTTCTACTAGGTACGTACCCTTGCTACAAATTGTTCATCAGTGTCTATACTAAGTTCTTTTTATCAAAGATTAGATTTCTATTAAAGAAAAAAAAAAAAGATTCTAAGTTGTCCCTTCACTGAACTTGACGTAGAGAAAGCAATATTCTCTCTCAATTCGGACAAGGCCTAAGTGTTGATGGTTTTAATGGATTATTTTTTGAAAAAGCTTGGCCACAAATCAAGGAGATGGTTACCTCTATTACTTCGAAATTTTTTGACAAGGGTAAGATGCTAAAAGAGGTTTTAAAAAAAATTCTTGTGTTTAATACCTAAAAGCTCCACCCCTGCTTCCTTAAAATGGATATAAACCAATATCTTTTTGTAATACTTTATACGAAATCATCTCCAAGTTATTAGCAATGAGGCTAAAGGATATGCTGAAGTCAAAAATCAGTGATTCATAAGGGACTTTCTTAGAAAAATATATGGATTAGTGATAATATACTCATTATACAATAAGTTTTTAGGTGGCATGGGAAAAAAAATCACCAAATAATTATGCGATTTAAGTTTGAATTTTACAAAACCTTTGACTCAGTTAGCTAGACCTGTGTTAGTTTTATGGATGGGCTAAACCTGTGTCCTTTTTCTGACTTTACATACAAAATGAAAGAAGTAGTCAACTCCACCACTAATGCATCCTAAAGGGTATAAGATGGATGGAAGTCTTTTTGTGTTATAAGCCTAATTTGTTCTTGAATTCATTGAACTATTTGGATTGTTTAGAGGCATCACTACCACTGTTCCTTGATCCTTCGGTCTCAATACAAAAGTAGAAAATTCAGTCAGAATTTATTACAGCAGTTTCCTTCTTGAATTTTCTGAAACAACAGCACAATACAACCATATTTTCAGGGTTGACAAATTTCAAATTGGCTAATACAGGCTTGAAATATTTTGAGCTTCTATTTTTACACTCGGTTGGTATATGAATGCTCAAGTTTTTTCTCTCAAGGAAAAAGATTTACATTGGAAAACATAAACTACAGAAGTCCTATTACTGGTGAGTTGGTAAAAATGGGCTTCTCTTTGCTTGAATTCTGACAGACGCTTTTCCTTCGTGGCTTTGCCTCACCAAGCATTGTTATAACATCCCTCATTGATGGTCTATCTTTAGGGAGCTTGGCTGTGCAAAGGATTGCAATACGGACAACAAGAAGCATCTCTTCTTGCACATGCTTGCATTGTCCTGAGATGCTGGGCTCTAATGCTTCTACCAATGATCTGTTGTTTACCATCTTTCTCCGGACCCATTCCACCACATCCACAGACTCCCCAAATGCAGGATCCAAAGGCTTCTTTCCAGTCAGAAGCTCCAGAAGTACTACACCAAAGCTGTAGACATCACTCTTCTCATCGACCTTTAGAGTGTATCCATATTCTGCAATGAGAAAACAAGAAATTGAATTTAGGATTTGATATGTACCACTTACTTGTATAATAGATTATCAAGGATGAACGCTTACCAGGTGCAATATAGCCATAGGATCCAGCGACCATTGATACAGTCTCGTTCTTGTGAAGCATCATTCTTGCCAGCCCAAAATCTGCTATCCTTGCGTTAAGATTAGCATCAAGAAGGATGTTATTGGACTTGATATCGCGGTGGATGATTGGCGGTTGACAGTCGTGATGGAGGTAATTTAATCCCTGAGCAACTCCAACTGCAATGTTATACCGTGAAACCCAGTCTACCAACAGCTTTCCAGCTTCTTTGCCATGCAAAGCCGTTCCAAGATTTCCGTTAGACATATACTCATACAACAGCATTACACTTGTTTCATTGTGAAGGTATCCAAACAATCTCACAATGTTCCTATGTCGTAGCCTCCCTAAGAGACTAACTTCACCTAAAAGATCTCCACCGCATTCTATGTCTGTTTCTGCCCTCCATAGCTTCTTGACTGCCACCGCAGAGTGTGGGCCATGAACTTCAGCCTTGTAGACGATGCCAGTTCCTCCCATGCCAATGATGTTTGATTCTTTTATGCAAGCTAGAATATCGCAGCTAGTGAAGCTGACCCTCTGGAATGCCACTAGTGTCCATGGCCATTCCTTGCTGCTCTCCTTAAACCAATCAGAGAAGTAACTGTTATACAAGTACCACCTATTATACAACCATCTACCAGTCAGAAACGCTACACCAAGAAATAAGAGAATTGAGATTCCGACGACAAATCCGATGATGACATGATGAATACGTGAATTCTGCCGCTGCTTTGATGCGTGGAAACTTTGTGAACACGGTTGAAGTACTCCACCACAAAGACCAGCATTTCCAGTGAGATCATTGGGATTTATGGTCATGAATATATCATTTGAGGGAAGTGGACCCTCAAGCTTGTTATATGAGAAATTCAACGTTTCCAGAGTTGGAGAGTTCCCAAAGTTTTTTGGAATCTCACCTACCAGAGAATTGTTGGAAAGGTCGAGAATTGCTAATGTCGGCATAGTTGAAAGTTCTTTTGGGATTTCCCCGGTTAATTGATTGCTTCGAAGGTTAAGATTGACCAACTTTTCACAAGAAGCAAAACTCTTGGGAATTTTCCCAGAGAAATGGTTTCTTGAGAGGTCAAGCACTGAAAGTGATGGACAGTCCTGTAATTGGTCTGGAATTTTGCCTCCCAATTTGTTGCTGGATGCCAAGAATGTTTGAAGGTTAGGAATGGAGAGAATTCCAGATGGAAGTGACGATTCAAGGTAATTATCTGAGACATCAATGAAAGATAATGACATAGACATAGCAGTATCATCCGGGATTCGGCCACTAAGATTGTTATTGGCTAGTTCTAGCCATTGAAGCATTGGTAGATTTCCAAGGCCAAAAGGAATACTCCCAGAAATCATATTGTTTTGCACTCTAACACGAATCAATGATTTGCAGGATGAGAGGCTTAGAGGGATTGAACCAGTAAATGAATTGTTGAAGAGGATGAGTTTGGTGAGATTGCCAGAATCACATAAACTTGATGGAATCTCACCTGATAATGAATTTGACGATACATCTAGCCATCGCAAAGGGGAGTTCTGCCCGAGATGTTTTGGCAAAGGACCTTTCAATGAGTTCCTCCAGAGCTCAAGTACCTGTAATTTGGTTAACTCACCAAGCTTGCTAGGAATTGTACCTGTCAGTTGATTGCGCATTAAGTTTAAGAGCTGCAAATTCTTCAGTTCTGCTAACTCCTCTGGTATCTCTCCTGATATTTGGTTGTCAGAAAAGTCCAAGAACATTAAGGCCGTGATGTTGCCAAGTTCCGGTGGAATAGTTCCAGTGAAGTCGTTATGGTACAAATAAACTGTGGTGAGCTTTTTCAGTCTACCCAATTCAGCAGGAATCTGACTACCGAGACTGCCAACAGCAAAGTCAAGATACTCGAGATTCGTGAGGTTGCCAAGCTCTGCTGGAATTTCGCCTTGGAACTCATTGTATCCAAGTATTATAGTCTCTAGAGAAGAAAGCTGGCCAATCTCTTTTGGAAGCTTTCCAGTTAGGTTATTACCTGAAAGTCCCAGAAATTTCAGCTTCTGGAGATTCTTGAAAGAATCAGGAATGGAGCCTTCAAAGAAACTCCCTCGAAAATCCAAGTTTTCAAGGGACGTTGCGTTTCCAAGATCCTCAGGAAGTAACCCAAAAAAGTTGTTGCTTGAAGCATTGACCGAAGTCAGCCTTGATGCCCTTCCAAGGCCTGCTGGGAAGCTGCCAACCAAATCGTTCTGACTAACATCTATAGTCTTCAGTGACGTGAGATTTCCTAGTGACCTTGGCAATGAAGAAGCAAGCCGATTACAGGAAATGTCAAGAACAGAAAGATCATGCAAACCGGCAATGTCATCTGATATGCTGCCACTTAGATTCATGTTCGAGATTTCAAGCTTCTCCACAAGGCCCTTGGAGTTGCATGTGACTCCTTTCCAGTTACAATGAGGTAACTGGTCCTGCGCTGCAGTGCTTGGCATTTTCCAATCCTTCAGCTGATTTGAAGGATCCTTTAGGTTGGCTTTAATCGATAGCAAGGTTGACAATTCATGAAATCCTATGGCTTGAATTCTCTCGGTAAAAAGAATATAAATTCCGACCAAAGAGTAGAAGAACAGCAAGTGCGGGGTCATTTTTGTGTTCTTTTGACAGTATTGCTTCTGCTAGACATACGACATTTTTGGGTCTAAGGAACAATGAAGAAGGGTCGCAAGAAGGATGTTATATGACAGAAAGAAGGTCAGGGGCAGGACGAGAGAGAGATAGAGAGATTCTCTGATAAGAGTTGTGTTTCATTCACGGATGCTTCATAGGTGGAGAAAATAAAGGAAAGCAGACAGAGAGAGAATCTAATGAACAAGGTTTAATGGATATAATGTTTACGTGGGTTCTTGGGATCTGTAGCAGCCAAATGACTGTCAAGTTTTAATCTTACTGAAAATCTGGCAGACATTAAAACATGAAGAGAATGTGTTTTTTCTCATGGGCTGACTAAGCTTCGTTGTTATATGATTGATTGTAGTCAAACAAAGTGGGGATAGGATAGTGCTAATCATTTTAAGAGCATTCTTTTAATTAGGTTGTCCATTTTTCCACAGAAATACTCAAGTGATCAAGTTCCGCTATGCTCTTCCGTTACAAACAAAACGGCAAAACCATATAATGTATTTCCTCTCTTTGATCCTCCACCCTCAATCCCATGGATAGAGCACGCACCGCTCCCCCGCCTATGGTATTCCTGATAGAGTATTGTTGTAGGTATATACACTAAATTGCAAATCATATATATGCTTAATCTGACTAAGTGTTTGTTTGGATAGGTTTATATCAATAAAGCTTTTGTTAGCAGAGCTTTTATTAATAGAGCTTTCTAAAAAGACCTTTTCTAAAAAGTCAGTCAACTGTTTGGCTGTCATTTAAAAAAGAGCTTTTCTGAAAGAGCTTTATACAATAAACTGTTTAGGAGCATAAAAATAAAAAGTACTTTTAATTTTAACTATATTTTATTTTGTAATAAAAATTATTTATGCATATCAATATTATTTAAAATATATTAAACAATATACAAAGTACAATATATTAATTATTATATAATTTTAAACCATATAAAATATAAATAAAAACATATTTAACCAAATCTTTTATATGGATTATAATATAGTTAAAACTAATATTAAAAATCAATATTAAAACATATAAAAAAAGTCAAATAATATTATATAAATCTCAAAATAAACGTGGACGTGGAGATATGTTTGTGGGTATTATGGGAATTATGTGTAAAGCATAAAGGTAAAAAAGACTAAAAATAAACTCATTAATTGATCTAAAAATCAACCTAAAAAAATACTTTTTTGAAAAGCTCCAAATTTGAGCTTCTCAAAAAGCTATATTTTAGCTTCTGAAAAAGCAATTTCTATGAAAAAAGTGCTTTTGGATTTTACAGTCAAACACTCAATTTTCTTAAAAATAGCTTTTGTAGTGAAAAAAATGCTTTTGGAGCCTCCAAAAGCTGAACCAAATAGGCTTTTAGTCTAGTTCCCTTTTCAGTGGCAATAAGGATTCTAATAACTTCATAAATATCTTACCTGATGAACCAATTAATAAGGTAGCTATTCCTCCCTCTTAGGAATTCAAGTATATTAAAACGAGGAAATTAGGTTGCAAAGCTAAAGTTAAGAGAGCTAATATGACCTCTGAACTCTCTTAATGTCCATTTTGGCTTAACAGTAGGGTATCAATAAGTTGCTTTTTATTAACTAACCTATATTATTATTAGCATTTTAGGAATTAAAATTAGAGATTATAAATGTGTTAAACCCTAATTCATTAGTAAAACATGTAATATTATCACTAAGCATGAAAAAATTATACTAGTCATATTGTGGTAGCTTACGACCCTAACATGACTAAGATTCACAACTCGTTCATATCTAATCAATGCATTCACTTGCAAGTGAAACTGTTAAGCGATAGGAATGGCGTGTTTGTCATTTATATATGCCTCTACCTTTTCTAAAAGAGATCCTTGCTTTGGGATTCCTAAAGGAACTTATCCAAATCCATTCAAGGCCCATATCTAATCTTAGGGGATTTTAATTGTACATTACTAAATTTTAAAGCTGAAGTAAACTTAAGCCTTAAAAGTGTAATGATTTCAAGTCCTAGTTATTATACTTAGAAGTTACTAATTTCAAGTTAGAGGGAAACCTCTTTACATTAAGTAATAAACAAGTTGATGTCCCTAATAAACAATAAGTTATTTTTTATTACCTAAACTCTATTAAGCTTATGATTATTGGTCTTTCGGAAACTAAGCTTAGAATTGATAAATGTACAAAACTTTTGTTCATTAGTAAGAGGTGGAATATTACAACTAAATATAAAACACATTATCATGGTAGCTTATGACCCTGGTAGGATTGAGATTTATAACTCCTTCATATTACATTCATTTGTAAGTAAAACTGCTAGGAATAGAAATGATCTATTTGTCACTTATATGGGCCTCTAACTTTGTTTTTCAAAGATCCTTGCTTTGGGATTCCTTAATGAACTTGCTTGAGGGGAGTATGGAAAAGTTTTTCGTCTTTGCAAGTCTTTGTATGGTGTGAAACAAAGTCCCTGTGCCTACTCTGAAAATTTTAGTCAAGTCATAAAACATTTGGATTGAATAAGAGAAAGTCTGATCACTCAATCTTTTGTAAACAATCTAAATCTAGGATTATTCTCCTTATTGTGCACGTAGATGATATCATCATTACTGGAAGGGATCTTATGGGCATCTTATTTAAAATCCTCCTTCATAGTCTGTTTCGTATAAAAGATATATGAGCTCTAAAATATTTTCTGGGTATAGAAGTAACAAGAAGTAAGAAGGGCATGTTCTTGTCCCAAAAGCAACATTTACTTGATCTATTAACTGAGATAGGAGAGTTAGGAGCTAAGTCAAGCAGTACCTTAATTCTCTATAATTTACAACTCACTAAAGATGGAGGCTATTTGAAGACTCTAAAAATATAAAAGATTGGTTGGAAATCTAAGCTATCTTACAGTAACTCACCTGAGATTGTATATTTTGTTAGAGTTTATGTCAATTCATGTCTTCCCCAATTGTTCATCAATGGGCGACCTTAGAATAAATCTTATCTTACCTAAAAGGAGCTTGTAGACAAGGGATACTATATGAAAATTATGGACACACTCATATTGCTTGTTTTTTAGATGTTGATTGGGCAGTTTCTAAGATTTATCAAAAGTCTATGACTGGCTATTATGTCTTTGCTAGAGGAAAAATAGTCTTATGGAAAAGTAAGGAGCAAAATGTTATATCTAGATTTAATGCAGAATTTGAAAACAGATATAATATAGGCGACCTGTGAGATCATGTGGATATATCAACTATTATCTGATATTGGTCTTAAAGCCTCAATACCATCAAAATTATGGTGCAATAATCAAGTTACTCTATATGTTGCTTCTAATATGGTGTTTCATGCAATAATTAAACGTGTTGAAATCAGTGACGATTATGTAAAATTGTCACCAAAAAAATGTTTGGTTTTTGCTACGCATTTTACATTATCGCTAAAAGTGACCATTTGGTGATGATACCAAATGTTGCACATTCATTGATGATTTCTAAAAATCTTCACTAAATGGTCCACATTTGGTGATGATTTCTAGAAATCATCACCAAAGGTTTTACAGTAATTTGCAACACATTTGGTGACCATTTGCCTAAATCGTCACCAAAGGGTTGATATTTTCCAAAATTGTTAAACTAATATTTTTATAATATATCATAGTTAAGATATGTTTTATTGGAGATTTGTTTTGAATATTTACAACGTATTGTTGAAAAAACACTCAAACATAATTTTAAGTGTTAAACAATAGTATTAATTAATCATTAATATTTACTAACATTGCAAAAATTAGTTATAAAAATTTAAATAATTGTATCAATATAATAATATGATATATGGAGTAGTACGAACTTTGAATTAGAAGTTTAACAATTCATACAGTTATAGAACAAGAATAATAACAATCCACACTCAATAGTATGCAGTTTCACCCCTAACTAGTAGAGAGGTTGTTTGACAAATTCTTACAGATGCAATAATAAATCAACTTTAAAGCTGAGTCCAGTTGATTGTATCAATAAATGACAATGATATAATTATTTTTTTGGATTCCAAGTGACTTGAGAGTCAGTAAAGGTAAATGAGTCCCCGATGTTTGGATTCCCAAGAAGGGTCTTTGCACATTCGAAGGCACCAATTGAAACAGTGATAGTTCTTCCCTTAGGTGTAAGATTTTTCACACCCTCTTGCAACAACGTTTCCGCTATAGTTAAACTTATAGAGGATACAGTGAATAAGTCGCCAAATTTAGTATAGAAGACAAGTTCTCCAGATGAACTTCCAATACGTAATGATTTACCTAAAATAGAATCAGTATAGAACTTAGATGTTGTCAGATTAGTAAAAAGTTATATGAACTGAAATTGGAGTGACATGCATACATGAATGACTAGACGAAGTCTGTGGAATTGGCGAATTTTCCAAAACAACTGATTTTCCTAATCCTTTAAGGACCATTGTGACCTCACTCCTGCCTCTATAGGCATACATGTCATCTTCAAGATTCAAGGAAGCTTAAAACAACATGTAATATATACTATCAATTAGTAGCTATATATATAATAGCTTCATAAGAGGAAATAAGATATACATAATAAGGAAAGTGACGTTATTCAGATGATACTAAACACCTTGAAGCAGAAGATCAATCATGGAAGGCAAATGATGATTAATGTATGAAATGGAGATTTTTTTCTTCATTGTTTATTTTTCAGTAGGGACAACTTTGCCACATTCCTCCTAACAGAATGAATTAGGGTCATCCAGAGCAAGTCGTCATGTCGACATTCCTTGATTAATAATGTTAAGAGTTATATTTGGCAAATGTCAATTTAAAATAAAATGATGATATGTTCAACTCCAATTTCGATGATAAACGAAAGTAGTCCAATTTGGCACTTATACATCTTCAATGTGCCTAATGATATGAATGTTACCTTAGTAAAATTTTAGAAATCTATTGTGTAGTTTGTATCACATGCAAAATTTAGAATTTAAAGTAGAATAGACATGTCTATGTTCTTGATGTACAAAAATATAGTATTATCTATATTGAGCTATATTACTATTAATGGAAATGAATTAAAGCAAAAATACTCTTGAAGACCTTTGATCAAATAGTTACGAAGCTTTGATGAGGGAAGCATTAAAGGTCATTGGTAAGAAGCCAACCCATATACAAATAACAAAGACAATAAACACCTAAAGTTATAAGTTAAACTTATCACAACTTCGTTAATGAAAATAGAACAAAAGAATAATACCAATTAAGTTAGTAATGCTTATTTGACAGTGATGACCATAATACAGAACCCAAACAGAAGAGAGGATTTTGAGAAATGTTGATAGCTTAAACGAGAATAGAATAGCCTTTTATTGTGATTGTCATTGAAAACCTAATACAAAACGACGTTGTTTTTTCTTGTTTAGGTAAACGATGTCATTTCTTGTTTACTGTAGTTGTTTGGAAATAGTATTAATTAATTTGCTACGATCTATTATATTTGGTCAACAAATGTCAAATGTAGCGACTAATACATTATTTGTCGCCAAAGCCCACGGGTTCATATATAATTTTTTATAAATTTATATTCTTATTCCAAAGAAAACATAATTTGAATTAAAAATTTAATTATTCAATTGAAAACTATTTCAAAATTAATTCGTCCACCCTTCAAATAAATTATAGCTGAATTAGAATTTTCAGAAAATTATACCATTTAATTATATGAAATTTGAAAAACTAATTTTTTTAAATTTAACAAGACATTCTAATATAATTAAAAAACTATTTCTAACATATCTTTAGAAATTACTATTTTGTAACATAATAGTCTATTTTCTGATATTAAAAGAAAACCACTTTTTAAATTAAATAAAACACTTAAATAATTAAGAAAGTAATTTAGATAATTTAATTAAATGTTAATTTGTTAATTATTTACAAAGTAAAGAATTTGCTTGGGTTTTGGTGATGATGTGGATATTTGGTAGCAAATGGTCAACCATTTACGACTAAGTATGGAAGCTAGTTGTTGAAATCGATATTCTGTGACTCACACGTCTTTGTTGCAAAAACTATTTTGGGTGACGATGTAAAAATTTGGTAGCAAATTGTCTACCATTTGCGACTAAGTGTGGTGGTTAGCTGTAGAAATGATCTTCTACGATTAAACTGAATTCGTCGCAAAACCCTGAAGGTATTTAATTTAAATGTATCTTTTTATACAAATAGAAAGCTTAATGGTAGATTAAGGGCTAAAGAGTATATGTTGTCTTGTTAATGATGAATGTGGTAAAAATGAAATATACAAAATTTTAAAATTTTCCAAATTTTATTTTGTTTATCTACCAAATTAAAAATAAAGATTAGTAATTCCCAAAAATGAAGCAAATTAAGAAAAATTGCATATATAAGTGTGAAAGACAATTTTCATTTTGTTATTTGTAGTAGGAGTACCTCATACAGAGACTTAATCAATTAAGAAAATTAAGAATGTAAAGAAAATGTTTTAATTAGGTTGTAGGCCAAAATTTAACCAAAGAACTAGGTTCCTACCGAATTTCCCACTTTTGTTGTTTTTATTATTTGAAATGTTATGTTCATAATTTCCTTATGTTGTTAATGTTTTACTTATGTTAATTTACAATGACTAACTGCATATTTTTAATATTTCACTTTTGTTTTTTCGGAATGTTATGCCGAATGTTTAGTATTTGACTATTGATCTCCTTATATTCATGTGGGATGTTTGAGTTAAGATTATGCATTATGTTCATATTTGGTTTTACATAGGTTCAATATAATGGCACCTAGTAGAAATAAGGGAAAGAGGGTGGTAATGACCGAACAAGTTCCTCTAACACAACAACCAACTCAATCAGATCATTCAACAACCAACAATTGCATCCTCAAATGATTATAGTCGGCAACAACCTTTACCAACATCGTCTGTTAGTGCTTAGGGATCTTCAGGTCTGTTATTAACCAAACATATTTACATTAATGTTGAAATTACTCATTACATGTTTAGTGTGTTTTTCTTATTAAGATTTTTTTTTTGTTTCAGGTTCCAATACTGGCATTAGAAAACGAGATAGAGGTATCACAAAAGGAGTTGATTGCAACAGATGAATGTTGTAATGAACAGCAAGTTGTCTGTTACCATTGACATCACACAACGTCACCCCCTTGATAAGATCTAATCTGCAAAATTGTCCAATGATTTGGGTGCCATTTTGAGGAATGAATTGCATTGCCTTCAACATGCCAAGCAGTTAAAGGAAGACAACTTGCTCCAAAATGCTTTGGACAAAGTATTATATGTATTGCGATTTTACTTAACAAAAACAGTAACATAACTTATACGTGTTCTTCACAAATGAAGCTCAATATCGTTGATATCGATAAACCTGAGATTTCAAACTATGTTAGTTCACTGTTGAAATAAAGGGCGAAGGATCATCAATATAAACTTCATAATATTACCAGTCTTTCCCTTCCAATGACGAGGCAAGGAGACATGTTTTGGAATGGGTGACTCCAGAAAGTTGAAGTGAAATGTGTGATTATTAGGCCTCAGCGAAGGTTCAAGTTTGTTTTTTTCTCTTCATATTTCCTTCCATTAATATTGCTTACACATTTCATGACTACTTCTCTTAATTTAAGAAAAGTGTGAGAAAGCTAAGGTGAACAGAGCAAAAATGAAGACTCCTCATAACACCGACTCCAAATCGTTTGTTGTTGTCCAACAAGAATTTGTAAATGGAACGTTTTCAACTTATCATTCTATTTCTTAATACAATAAATTTTATTTTCTTCTAATTTTTTAAATTAATTTAATAGATTCAAAGTTAACTCCAAGGACCAGAGTGTGATAGGATCAGACTCTACAATCTAACACACTACAAGGAAGGTGAAGATTGGACGTCTAAAGAGGCACAAAGTAATTCACTACAAGAAAAATACCCCTTCTACGACGTTTTAAAAATGTCTCAAATGGTCAATAAACGTTAGAGAATTTTTTAAAACATCACAAAAAATGTCGTTGAAGGTGGAGTAGGGAAACAGTTTTAGTGACGTTTTATGGAAAACGTCGCGCAAAACCTGGTGATTCACCGACATTTCAGAAAACATTATAAAAGGTAATGGAATAGGCAACGTCTAAAGAAAACGTCATGAAAACCCTGAAGCTATCTGCAACGTTTATAAAACGTCGTAGAATAAGTGACAATCGACGACGTTTGGGAATAAACGTCGCGGATTGTTAGTAAATTAAATTGTGTAAATATTCGAGAATAATTTTATTTTAATTAATTTTTAATTTTAAATAATTAAAATTTTTCATTCATCCGAAAATAAAATTAAATTTGAGAATTATTAAATTTGAATTTGAATTTTTTACATCCAAATATGGTTTTAAATTTTAATAATTATTTGTTCTTTTATTTTGTTTCAATAGTCTGAAAATAATTTTAATTTAATTATTATTCTGATTTAATAATTAATTTTTGAAAACAAATTTATTAAATCTTATTTTTAATAATTTTTTAATATTATTTATGAATTTTATGAATTTAATAATTCTTCAATTTATTGAGTATATCATTACTTTGCGAATGATTAATCACGTATAACAAGAATTTAATACATGTAGACAATAAATTATTTAATTGCAATTCCTAAACATGTCATAATATAGTAATTAACATAAATAAAATGTCATAAGTGTTTAATATATCAATATGAGTACTTATCTAATCTAAACAAATATTATGTGTAGAACATAAAAGTTCCAAGACCTTTTTTTTGTTGTTTGACTTCGGTAGTTAATTTATACTGCATTTCTTTAAATTTTTTGGTCAATTCATCGACTTTAGTCTGTAACCCCTCATTAATCTTCTTCGAATCCTCTAATCTCGAAGTCTCTTTCTGACCGAAGTCTTCCCTTGTGGTCGAGGCCCCATTCTCATGCTAACAATGTAATCTGATCTAGTGCCCAAAACTTTGTCGCACACTTCATCCACTATCATCGGATAACCTTGTTCTATTAGTCAATTTGTGACACATTAAGTCCTGAAAAAGTAAAGAATTAATTACATACACAGTCTCATTTAAGAAATATGTGTAAATGAACTATGTACTCACCAATTTTTCTTTGCATTCGGTAGTTGTCCATTGACCTTTACTTTCATCATAATGAGTGTGATACTATAACTTCATCCGGTCACACTCATCTCCATCTCTCTCACTCTATTGTATAGAAATATATAAATAGTAATATTTATTATAAAATTTGAAATGTCAATAAAAGCAAAATATAATTAAAAAGA
>JAOSBK010000204.1:14026838-14059556 GCA_027568895.1 Erythroxylum shatona
TAAATAAAAATATATTTAACCAAATCTTTTATATGGATTATAATATAAGTAAAACTAATATTAAAAATAAATATTAATTCATATAAAAAAGTCAAATAGTATTATACAAATATTAAAATAAACGTAGAGATGTGTTTGTAAGTATTATGGAAATTATGTACAAATCATAAATATACAAGGGACTAAAAATAGGTTCATTAATTGATCTACAAAATTCACCTAAAAAAGCACTTTTTGAAAAGCTCTAAATTTGAACTTCTCAAAAAACTGTATTTTAGCTTCTGAAAAAGTTATTTTTATGAAAAAAAAAAAGTAATTTTGAATTTTATAGTCAAACACTCAATTTTCTTAAAAATAACTTTTATAGTGGAAAAAAATACTTTTGGAGCCTCCAAAAGCTGAACTAAATAGGCTCTAAATAAGTGTCTCAAGGAATCAGCAATTTAAAATCAAATGAACAGTGATTTCATGATTCGAAGACTTCAAGTTAAATGAGGTATTTGATCCAAATAATTTTTGTAAGTTTTATATTTAATTTAGAATATCTAAAATTGCAGAAACTTTAAAATAGTTATTCACGCAATACAAATTTAAAAATATAAAATATTTACTTCCAAATGATTCTAATAACTACCAAAAATATTAATAAATAAGCTCTCTTAGGCTAAAAATTAAGATTGAAATATGTGAAGATGATGATTTATTTGGTGGAGGAGAATCCGCGCATGTGGAGAGACAGAGAGGGCTTTGAAACTATGACAACTTGGAACTTTCTTGTCTTTCTCCCGACAAAGCACAATTGCTGAGCCAATCTCCCAGAGTTTGCACATGCGCACACAAAACTGTGAACTGGCTGCTTGGCAATTATTATCTAATTTCCAACTATAATATGAAATGGGCGTAATAATTCCCATAAACCCATGTCGCTGTCATGTGCAAAGCCTTGGGGAAGGACTTGAATTGCCCAATAATTCCCATCCTCATCTTCCATATGCATATTTTACAAACATCATGCTTCTGTCCCATTTGGATTTGTGCCAGAGCCAACTCAACCTACCAATCATTTTATGTTTATAGAAACATTGGTTCCTGAGCTCAAACAAAATGAGAAACCAAACAGATGCAATCATAACTTTGCCATTAGGCATATGAGCGTTTGGTTAAATCTCCTGTTCGTCTGCTATGGTTTATCATATATTTGTTCTCCTAAAGGCATATGCAATCATAACTTTGCCATTAGGTCAAAGGCACAATTTTATGCTTGACACTATCTATGTAGCAATTGCTTCTAACCTAAACTTCACGGCAACCTTAGTAGTGGATATCTTATCGATTATCTAGTGAGAATTGGCAAATTGCACACAACTTTAGATACTTAATGATAGATTTCTAAGCCTCACTCAAAAGTTTAAAATTAGTTATCAATTTCTAGGTTCAGATTAGTGACGGATGTTGTTAAGTAAGTTCTATATATAATAAAACTCTCAATACCCACAAGGATACAAATCTTATCTTGTAGTATAAGAGATTATCATTCCTACAATGATTATGCAATAGCTAAGAATTTGAACCTAAATTTATCTAAGGTAACACGAAATTGATTTGAATCAAATTTAAATAACAAAATTTAAAATAATAACAAACAAAACACATAATCAAATAAAGAAGTGAGTTGCCAATTAAAATTAGGGTTTGATCAAAATTGAATACTTAGGAACTATTCTTTTCTTATTTTGATTCCTTTAATCTTACTGATTTAATTTATGTGTTTGATCCTAGATTTTCTAAAGTTTTGATTACTCTCTTTTAAGATATAATCAATTAACCCTAATTGACTTCAAAATTCACAAATTTGTAATCTCTTAATTCACAAAACTATTTGTAACTTCTTCAATTAGATTTGAAGCAATCTATTAGATAGTTGATTTTACAAACAAGATCTCTCTTCAATTTCTCATTTGTTTGATAATTGTAGGTATATTAAATTGCCAACTCTCGGTGTATAACCTAACATTAATTACTTTGACCCATTGCCTCAATTTGTTGTCAAGTTTATGCAAGAAAAACTATCACAAATATCTAGAAATATATTGAATTCAACAATAATTAAAATTCACAAATTAATTCCAAAATAATTCTTAATATGAATTTAGAAATCTATGAGCATGTTTAACGTCAAGGAAATCAAATTACGCATCAAGGATAATAAAAGAAATAAAGGAAAAGGAAAAAACTTTGGTAAGGCCTTGATGTGGAATGTTGGAAGTTCTAATGTTCTTCTTGATCTCCATTTTTAATTCACTTTGATGCAATGTATGTTGCAATCTTTGTTGCATTTCATGTTCTTAAATGGTGCTTTAGGGTTTTAGGGTTTTCCTACTTTGTTCATATCCAAAAATAGCCTCAAACCCTAAAACAGAAGAAAAAACTCATGCCTAGAAATCTCAAGTCAAGATTGTGCCCTTGCTATTTTCCTCTGTATCCCATCCCACATATAGCTTTTTGCTTATCCTCAATCAAAAACAAAAACACATAAGCATACATTCATGCAATATGCAATGATGATACATTGACATCGAATATTTTGGAATCAATTTAACTACAAACATCAATCATTCAAATTGTGCCAACATACTAACCTATTCCTTTCATGTTTAAGTATTTTGAATTGAATATACATATCAATCAAAATATTAGCACCCTTTTTATACACCTATGACATTTGTAAACATACGTTTATAATTAGTGATTAATTAAAAAGGTAACTGTCACTAAGTATTCGTTCATAAAAATTTTTGCAATTTTCAAAGATCAGTAGGTTTTATTTATTAAAACGCCATTTTTTAAATTTTCTTTAATGTTAATCTAATCTTTTGACATGAAGATCCCTCAGTTATTTAACTAGGTCATGTTTTTTTATTTAACTTGATTAGAATGTCATTCTAGCCTTTTGACATGAAGATAAATATTTTGTTGTAAATGCCCCCAGTTACTCAACTATATCACTTCTCAACTAGCTACTAGCTGTATTCTTAACCTAATTTTTCAAAAAGGGCTAGCATAATAGGATTTTATTTAACACACTTTTTTTACTTAATTCTTAGCCGACCTTATTTCTATTTATTCAATCATTCTCATAAAAGGTTACTAGTCATGTTAACCAATTCAACTAACTTATAATTATAAATATATACCACAAATTTCCTAAAGTGAAGAATATGTGTCATATCCTAATTAACATGCATATTCATCCAAAGATACTTAAAACATATTTTTTAAAAAACAAGATACTTAAAATATAAAATTCATACTTCAATATGCCTTTATAAATTAAATGACTAAGTTTAAAGCTAAACTAATTCCATCAAATTCTTACAATTGTCACATTCACACAATTCACACATATGCAACAAAATGTTCACACAATGTCAACCTAATCCAAACTAACGCAATATAATATGCAAAATTCAGACACATGACATATTAATGCATAAACCTCCCCACACTTAGACATCTCATTTTTCTCAATGTGAGAAACCAAACAAAAAATAAAAAAACAAATAGCAAAAATTTTAGAGCAAGAAATCACCTATGGAGATTGAGGCAGAAGTACTTCAAAATCTCCTTTATGTCAAGTTGTTGTTTTTGTTGTTTATACGCCATCTCCTTCATATGCGTCTCCATGGTGTTTATGCACTCTGCCATAAGCTTATTGCTTTCGAAACCAAATTGAAGACTTTCTCCCAACCTTCCTCTTCATCGTCCTTTGTTTCTTTACTTGTCGAGCCCTCTACTTGATGCGATGTGATATGTGCTTAATTGTTATACATTCATTCCATAACACTTAGTGATTAATGATATAAAAATGCTTAAGATGCTCATTTTAGTACATATTTAGTTTTAGGTTTCAGAAGTAAAAGGGCTAAAGTGAGTCAAAAGCATTATGTTTGAGCTTTTTTTTCAAAGATTCAAACTCACTTGTCTTCATGAAGCAATAATGAGAAGGATTAGAGTAAGAGGAGACAAGAAAATACCAAAAGGAATAAACATTATCACAAGTCATGGCCATGACAAATTTTTCATGGCTATGAGAGTTGTGTCATGCCCATGACACACTTGTCATGGGCGTGACACTAGTTGCATATGCAAGGTGTCTCATGACCGTGAGACACCCATTCATGGCTGTGAGACACTACCAAATCACCTAAAAACCCTACTTTTTAGTATAAAGTAATGTTTTGTGATAGCAGATGAATGTTTTCATTTAGGAAAAATTAGAGGAGCACTCGGGAGACAAAAATGAAGAGGGCAACGAAGCTCTCACATGTGGAGACACTCATGGAGGGCTAGACTTCTTGACGTTGGTTTGGAGGTAACATCGATGCCGAAGAACCCATTTAATCATACCCTTCATTGTGTTTGTTATTTTTACTCTCTTTTCGGATTGTTATGTTGTCATGCATTTATGCATGTGATGGACCTCCAAGATCTCAGGTTGTCTTAAGTGAGTATGATTAAGAAAATAAGGAAAAACAATAGTTAATTCCTCAATAGATATATCATGATAAACAACAAACTCGGTAACCATATATGTCATGCCAAGATAACTGCTTTTCTTTATAAGAGAAGTAGCTATTGTATTAAAAATATGGGTGGAAGTACAAACTTTGGCATTATTGTCCATGCATTGAAGTATGAATAAGTCTTTAATAGAACATTTGTTACTTTCAAATTTATCAAACACAATATGAAACAAAAATTTATGTAGTAACAAATGTTTAGGACTAAAAATGACATTATTATGGGCATTTCTAGCAACTAAGTTATCCAGCCCCATTAATTGCTTCTAATATCTTTTAGCACAAAAATCATCATGTCTTTCAATTATGTTCCACCTAGGAAATCTACCAATTTCTTCCATAATATCATAATTCAAATCATATGGGTGGCCCTTCAATTGAAACCAAAATTCATCCAAATTTCGCAACTCAAATTGTAAAGTAGTATAAAATTCAAGGGTTAATTCCTTATATACAACATAAATAAAATTAATGAATTTTTCCCATTGAATTTTCACATGCAAGTCTCTATCTTATCTTTCAACCCTAGATTTTTCTAAAATTTTCAAAATCAAAGTATCTAGGTTCACTAACAATCTTAGAGTCAAGAGTTTGGAATCAAATACCTTCTTCTTCTGAATTAATTGGAAAAGCCGCTCCCAAAATTCACAATCCTATCATGTGCACCCTTCCTTGACACTTGAACTTTTCCCTTAATATTTGAGCATTTAGCTACTTGTTTGATTCTTAATGCCAGGAATGCATGTATACTTGCAAAATTAACCAATAACACACAAAAATGCACCAGAAACACCTAAAAATATGAAGAGAGAAAATTTCAACAAAATCTTATAAGAACCACTTTAAAGATGTGATATTGTGTGAAAATTACTAGATATGTGTAGGAGAAATGTTTATCTAGGTGAAAGAAGAAAGAAAGAAGTGAAAGCTTTAAGTAAGATGAAGAGAGATGTGAGAGAATTTGAGAGTGGCTGCTAGGTTTTAGAGAGATAAAGTAGGTTTAAAAGAAGAGAAAAGATTAATATAAAGGTTTAAGGTTAAAGAAGGAGGGGTAGAATTGGCTTTGAGGGTGGTTTTTCACTTGTTCCCCTTATCTAACTGTAAGGCACGATCGTGACTTTAACAGAGGCTGATCATGTTATACACGATTGTGCTCCTTTAAGGCATGATAGTGACATGTTGAAAATGTTACAACTTGTCCCATTTCTTCATTTTTTTCTTCATGTAACCCCTGAAACTTGTTCCTTAACTTATATTTACTTTTAAAAAAATAGAAATTAGCAATACAAATCACTCCAAAAATATGAAAATTAAATCCCTAATACTAGAATTGAAGTGAAAACCTAACTGAATAAATTTGCTAAGTTATAGTTATTAGCTTAACCTTTCATCATTCAAAACTTACCGTTTTTATGAAAATACTCCTTTGAGATACAATTTGCACCTTTGTCTATTCACCTTAAAGGTTTCCTTGTTTTGATTTTCTAATTCCAAAGCTCCATGTGCAAATATGTGGGTCACTTTAAAAGACCTGCTCCACCTTGTCTTGAGCTTTTTGGGAAACAACTTCAGTTTTCAATTATATAATAATATCACCTCTCCCACTTAGAACTCTTTCTTCTGAATATAAGAATCATGTCATTTCTTCAAATTTTCATTATATAGCTTGGCATTCTCATATGCATTCAGGAAAAGTCGAGTTCGTTGAATTATAGAAGTCTTCACGTATTCGCTTCCTTCCAATCAAAGTTTAAGGCTTTTGTCACCCAATATGCTCTATGTTCTAGTTCCATAGGCATGTGACAAACTCTCAAGCATCCTTGAGTAGATTAAGACAATAAAATCCATATTCTAAGACTTGCATTGTTGTCTTGTTCGCTTTATAATGCTCAGCATAACTAGTTTCATGACATTGTGTCAGTATGTCTAACATTTCCTCCTTCAGAACGCACTTCCTATTTAGCCTATTAGCACACATACTTCAAAGGATTGAGTCATCCCATAGATAATGGGTACACTCATATAAGAATCTATTTTTCTATTGATAAGACAGATCTAACGGAATGATACTGCTTGTAATGAAGTTTACTATATCATAGTACCATGGTACTATGAGGTGGTTAAGCAACATCAAGGTTTCATTGAGGAATCTCTCATTAACATTTCACTTTGCTCTAACTCCCCTCCTTCGAGATGTGATAAGTAGTCAACAACAACTTTCTCTGCTCCCTTCTTATCTCTGTACTTAATATCAATTTCATACAGTAGTAGTAGCATCCATCGAATTAGTCTTGGTTTCGCGTCCTTCTTGATGAATAGATATTTAAGTGCAGCATGATTTGTAAAAATGATTACCTTGGATCCCAAGAGATATGACCCCTTCCTAGAACTAGTTCTTCTTTATTTTCCTTTTATATTTTGTTTTATTTTATTTTGAATCTTATTTTGTTAGATATCTCCACTATATTAGAAAGTGCTTTAATGGAAATGACTTCCTAAAAATTTAATAAAGCTTGAATTTATATGTCTTAAGTCAGGGAAGTACTAGTCCTTTAACCTTTTTCTCTCCCAATTTTCCCTTATTTTCATTTTTCTTATGGGCTTTATACATTAAAGATAATGTCTAATCTAAGAGAGGGGTGGGACTGCTTATATTCTTCAATGACCATGTTTATAAAATTCATTATGACTTTCTTAATAAGAATCAATTTTTGGACATTTATTTTACTTTGAAAGCATTTTGATTGAGATAATTCAGTATAAATTTGATTTTCTTTGTAATTTGAAATTTTTAGCTAATTACCCATATGTTAATGACTAAACTAATTCAATTTGTTTCAGGAATTTATATAACAAACACCTAATTGTAATTTTTTGAGCATTTTCATTATCCAAAAAGGGAAATTTTGAATAATTAAGCATTAAATAATTTGACTTTTGGTGAATTCATACTAGTAAAAAGGGTAAAAATTAAAAAGTGGTGTTAGTAGCCATTTGAGACAATGACCTAGTTGAGTAATCGAAAGTATCCATGACAAGGTGTTTACTCTCATGTCAAAAGGCTAAGTGACTTTTTAAACAAGCTTCTAAATGCTCTTGTGTCATTTAAATATTATATTTTACTTTATGTTAGTAAGGGTGTGAATATGTTCTAAATTTTAATTCTTTCTTTTGAATATTTATTGTATACATAGAGTTGAATTTTTAAACTGTGTTTAAAATTTAAGGAGTTATGAAGAAAATTGAGTTAGCTTATGAACTAATATAAGCAGTTAGTTGCTAATGCTTGGATGACCTTTGTAATTGAATGAGTGGTGGAGAATCTTGATTGATATATTCAATTTTTAAATGCTTTTCTAAAATTGCCTCCTGTTTGAGTTAGGACAATAAAATTGATATGCTTGAGGACCAACAAATGCTAAAGTGCGAGTGATAGGTGTAAATTATACTATGTTTTGATAGATGTTTAAGTATGCTTTTAAGTATTTCTTATATGATTATTATGTGAATAGGTTTAGAATTATGTAATTATTAATGTTTGTTTATATTCTAAGTGTTTGTGTGGTTTTGAGCATAATTTGGATCATAATTTTATGTCTCAAAAGGTGTGTGATATGCGCTTGAGTATTTGGAAATAGGAAATTGAAGAAAATAGAAGAATTGGAAGTATAGAAATAGGTCACAATCGTGACAGAGAGCACAGACAACAATTTCAATGAATTTCAACTTTTTTAGTACACGGCTTTTTGTAATTTTAACATTTTGGGGATATATTGGAACAAAATTAAGTGGGTAAACCTGAGAAAGAATCATAAAAGCCTCAGGAAGTATCTACGAATATAAAACACTCAAAAAGTGTATCCACCATCTTGCATTCTCGGATCAAATAAGGAGGATCAAGGAAAGCATTGGAGATTTTCAATTTTTTAGTTCAAGTTCCAAATCAAGTTCTTCTTTCTCTCTTCTTGTTATTTTCATTAAACTTGATGTATGAACTGAATTTGATGATGTTATTTACGTTTATTCTGTTAATTAGTGTTCTTAGATTATTTTATGACTTTAATTATAATTGAATCAATGCATAATCTTTGTTGTGTTAATGGTGCATGCATACACTTTGGCAATAAATCGAGAGAGTGAGTAAAAAATAATTCGATTAATTTATGCAATGAGAGTTGGTAAATTAATATGTCACATGATTAACAAATCAAATATCATTTGAAGAGAGATCTTGTATGATAACTTGATTATTTGATAAATAACTTCTGAATTAATTGAAATTGGTAGGGAAAAAGTTATGAATTAAAAGATTCCAATTCTGGAATTTTAAGATTCAATTAGGGATTATCAATTAGGGTTAATTGGTTAGATCTTGAGAGAGAATAATCAAACCCTTCAAAAATTTAGGATCGACACATAATTAAATCGGCAATGATTAAAGGAGCAAAAAAATGACAGAATAAATCCTAAGCTTCATCCTTGATTTTTCTCACATATTTGTGGTAGCTCATTTGATATTTGATTATTTGCTTGATTTAATTTTTTAAATTTTCTGTTATTATTTATTAAAATAATCTTTTATCTCCTTAGACAAAGTTAGGTTCATTTAGTTTTAACTATTTCCTTGTGAGATCATCATCTTTGATACAAGAAGTTACGATATGTTTATTTGCAAATATTTGAGGGTTTTATTAGAGGTAAAACTTGCTCAACATCGAGGGGGATTGATATATGCTAAATATTTACTTTTAGCATAATTTTTAGAGCATTGTGAATGTGTTTTAGGTATTCTTATAGGATTTGATATTCAAAATGACTTATATTTTGTTCAAGATCTTATTTCAACTTGTTTAAAGAAAAAAGGGTGAATTTGGAGAAGAATTGAGTCAATTTGGAGAAACTTTAGAAGATATGAAGAAAGATCTCAAAACACAGTAGTGACACGATACCATGTCACTAGCCATAGTCCATCATGTCCTATTATATTTCTTAAGGAGATTTTCATATAAAGAATGCAACACTAACACACCATCATGTTTAGGTCGTGTTCAAAGTAGGGACATTATGTTTCTCTAGTGAATATCCTTATGTTCATCCCATATTCACTAACACAGATGTAACACAAACTCGTGTTCAATCTTATGTTGGTAGTGATTAATTATATAAAAGTCTAGAATGGGAGATAAATCAACATAATGTACAACATAGTCGTGTGTTATGGTTGTGGTTGTGTTGGGTGTAAAAAAAAGGTTTGATTATTAAAAGAAAAGGTAGCTAGAATAGAAGGGGACTTTTAGCATAGATAAGTTTTAGAGCAAAATAATTCAATTTGGAGCCAGTCAAGTAATTGAAGATTAAGAGGAAAGACAATTTGGAGGAGGAGTAAGAAATTTAATAAGATTCAATAATAATTTAAAGATTCAAGAATCATGAAGATGTTTCCTTTTATCTTTTGTTCTTCCTTGTTTTTCTGTTGATTTTCCATGTTTATTAATAAACTAATTAGTATATAGACGTAGGTAGGATGAGCTCTAGGATGTGATGTTTTTAACTGATACCTTGGTTTAATGAATTTCCTAGTTTTCTTGAAATTTGTTTATATTCTTATATTGATTTCAATTAAAGAAACAAAAGTTAAAGATTCAATAATTAGATTCATACATTAAGATGAAGAGATAGTTTTTATGTTTTTATCATAACATTGATGATAAAGGTTAAATGGATTACTTAAAAGATAAAACTTCTCATATGAACTCACAAATTTGATTAATATATTTTAAGTTATTTTTAATAAAAACATATTTTGATCTATTTAATTCTGGAATTGGAATTGCATTGTTGGATAAAACGTAGCTATAACTTAGAAATTTTTACTTATCCCTTAGAAGTTCTTACTTGTCGAAGGAACTAGAGTCATTCCTTAAATCAAAGTAAAGCTAAAACATGGTAAAGTCATAGGGAATATCTTAATTGGATCTTGCTTATTCATAGATTTTTTTATACTTGATCATTGTTTTAATTTGGTGTTTTAGAATTGTTTGCTATTTTCTTTTAATCAATTATTTTTTATAGTCAAGATAATTAATTTAGTCAGAAATCAGAAATTGACAATTAATTATTGTGAAATTGACTCGTACATACTAATACTAGCTATAACTACATCGTTAGATTGTAATAGCTGAAAATAAATGCACACATTTCTCTCACTACTAGTAGGCATTTGGGTCTATCTTCCTTACAAAAGGTGGCATTGCCATTTTAGTGTTTCCAATATTATTATCTGTGCTTTCTTTATACTCCCTTTTGTATCCTACACCAAACATGCCCCTCTTTTTCCATCCATTCTTCCTCCTTTTCCTCTTCCACCACCCTTTAGATTGAGCTCTCATATGTTGTTGATAACACATTCAACTTCTTCATTTGCCTTTGTCATCCATCCTAGTATCTAGAGGTAGATATATGTTTTATAATAGCTTTATATTTCTCCATCTTATCCCAAAATTCACTAAATTATTAACAAAATTGCTTATATTAGGTTTGGATGACATCCATGAGGGCATCCTAATCTACTCCTACTCTTTCCTTCTGGCTTAATTCTTTATCTTTGGATAAGTTTCTACTATACCTACACAAAAAGTTAGTAGTAAAAACACTTGCTTATTTATTTATCTAAAAGTTTCTCTCAACCATTAACTAAAGGTTATTTGCATCCTAGACAATATAAATCAAGAAAAGTAGCTTAAAATCATTTCCCTTCATCAAATACTCCCAAAGAAGTAAATTTGACATGAATTATTTAAATAAACAAAACTAGAGGCTAATGAACAAAAGAACTCATAATTAGGTAATTGTGCTCTATATAACTGCATTAGAGTTGACAAAAAAGAAAAATAATATGAAAAGTTTGAGTCGAACAATAATGAAAGCAAGATAAAAAATAAATAGAATATATATAACGTATCAAGTACCTTCTTCTTATTAGAGAAGAATTTAAATGTTGACTTGTAATAGGCATTGCAACTAGCCACCAATTTTCTATAACTTTAGAGGGCAGCTTTTTAAGACTTTTATTATCAAAAGCTATAATGATAATAATAAGTTTTTGATTGACCTGAAACTCAAGAAATACGAAATAAAACTTAGGAACAATTCCTTCTCAGTAGAACTCTAAGCTATAACGATAATAATAAGTTTTTGATTGACCTGAAACTCAAGAAATACCAAATAAAACTTAGGAACAATTCCTTCTCAATAGAACTCTAAGCTATAACGATAATAATAAGTTTTTGATTGACCTGAAACTCAAGAAATACGAAATAAAACTTAGGAACAATTCCTTCTCAATAGGACTCTAAGCTATAACGACAATAATAAGTTTTTGATTGACCTGAAACTCAAGAAATATGAAATAAAACTTAGGAACAATTCCTTTTTAATAGAACTCTAAGTTATAACGATAATAATAAATTTTTGATTGACGTGAAACTTAAGAAGTACCAAATAAAACTTAAGAACAATTCCTTCTCAATAGATAAGAGCAGTAATGAATATTGACAATAGGGAACAAAAGAGTCTAAAAGATGAAAACAAAAAACATCAGAAAAGTCGTATATTATGCCAAATAAAAGGCGTTCTAGTTTTAATGAAGCGAAACATCAGAAAAGTCATCGGTCAAAAACGGCCCAATCTAAATATTCAAATATCGACGTCAACGCGCACTTCCTTTTCCCAAATTCCTTCAGTTTGTAAAATCTCTGGATAATATTAGCTTACTCATTTTATCTAATTTGCTAATATGATGAGCTTACCAAAATTCGTCGCTCTGTTTATACTGATCGCCGTGGTCTGGATTCAATCTGGAGTTGCAGTTGGAACGCAGGGAACAGAGGAAGCGTACGTGACACTGCTGTATGGAGATGAGTTCGTGTTGGGAGTTAGGGTTTTGGGGAAATCAATTAGAGATACTGGTTCAAAGAAGGACATGGTGGTTTTGGTCTCCGATGGTGTCTCTGATTCGTCCAAAGCTCTCCTTGAGGTAATGTTATATTAGTACTCTAATAATTATACGTAATTTTCTAACGTTTATTCTCGTTTTTAATACGTTTCAATCCAAAAAAGAAAAAAAAATCTTTAAATTGGGATTTCTGGATGAGTGAGAAATTTATGCTGGTTTGCATGGAATTAGAAGCTCATGACTTGAAAATGAATAAAATGGAACTTCGTCCTTTCTGCTTGCAGTATCTATTTGAATGCTGTGGAAATCGGAGGTAGATTGTTGACACGTGATTTATTTGCTTGGAGACAGAATATCAGTTTAGGGGCAGTTGGATTCTTTCATGCTGATTCTCTTTCTGTTTGCAGCCATTTGGATTTTTTCTGGGTTGAATATTTGAAATGTTAGTTGAGAGAAAAGAAAATCGTCTTCAAAAACTGTTTTATTTCCTATCATCTTAACCTTCATTTCTATACGATATTTTGGTCAGTTCGCTAGCCTGCAATCTTATCTAATTTTGGAATGCCATGCAGGCTGATGGGTGGATATTGGAGAAGATTAGCTTACTGGCAAACCCTAATCAAGTTCGGCCAACGAGGTTCTGGGGTGTTTACACAAAGCTTAAAATCTTTAACATGACAAAATACAAAAAAGGTAATTAAAAGGATAATACTTCCAGATGGTTGCATAGCATATAATTGGGCAGTTTTATGTTGTTCTGTATATATTCGAGGTTCTTCTGAGCTTACCTTTTAGACTGGGTTTTGATGTCTTAAATTTTAATTGTTTTTTCTTTTTGTTCTTGAATTAATGGAAATACTTTTCCTGTCTGAATATGGTATTTTAAAGATGAGGTTTATTTCATTAGAATGAGAACTAAATTTGATGGGAACCCCCATAAGAAAAACCTTAGATCACTCACAAGCGACTTTTGAACCACACCATGAAAGTTAAATAAAATATAATAAGAAAACTATCCTGTTGATTATAAAGAATCAAGAACCAAATCAATTAATTGAATGCCACAAAGAAAGAATCCTTTGATAAGTTTGACATTCAATGAAGAAAAAGACAGGACGCACTCCATGGTCTCAATAAATAAAGATGTCAAAAAACTCCTTAAAACTAAATAGAAACAACTCTTTAATACCACAAAACAATTAGGATTCAAGCAAACACGAACTAGGACATGGCTATGTTTTAAGCCGTGTTTACAAAAATTTTATTGCAAGTAAACATGTTATGAGACACACCCATATTTGAAACCTTGGATCCTTTTCTAATTTCTGTTAAGATAGACTGATCTGAGATAAGACAATTTCTTCACAACTTGCTTTCCCAAGAGTTATACAGGTTGGCAAACAGTCATTTGTCAAGTCGTGTCCTTCATTAGAACTTCAACTCTTGCATCCAAGGAAGGCAAAGTCTAGGATACGCCACTGTGTGAGGGTGTTTGTAGCCAAAAATGAGTGTTTTGCCTCTACATTGGTTGAAAGTCCAGCTCTTGTAATTGATTGAAGCCTACATGCAATGAATCCCTTATTTTGTTTAGTCTCGCTTGCATTAAAATTCTTTGCATATCGTTTGTCGTTATTGGTTTCCATTTCATTTTTCGTGCAAAATCATCCAACTTTCGTTGATGCTGCCCATTTCTTGATTAACACGTGTTTCTTCCTTGTCCAGTTGTATATCTTGATGCAGATACTATAGTGTTGAAAAGCATTGAGGATCTTTTCAAATGTGGAAAGTTCTGTGCTAACCTGAAGCATTCAGAGAGGTTAAATTCTGGAGTTATGGTTGTGGAACCATCTCAAGTTGTTTTCAATGACATGATGAGCAAAGTTAACACATTGCAGTCATATACTGGAGGTGAAGTACTTTCTTTTGTGTGTCGAAGGAGATATCTTTGCTTCTGTTAGTTGGATGCGTCACCTTTGAAGACTTTTATTGTCAATCTTTATCTTTTTAGCATTCTCCATTCCATTTCTCAAGATGTTATTTATGCTTTCCTGACTTGTGATCATGTGCATCTAATCTTTTTGTTACCTTGATAAATTAAACTAGTGTTTTTTAAGATAGATAACTTTATTCTTGGTTGATATAAATTTGATAACTCTATATCAAATTCACCTTCCTCTTTCCCTCTCTATCTCCTTTTCAGAGGCTATGATCTGTCAACATATAATTTTTCCTCTCTTTGTACTAACAGGAGATCAGGGGTTCTTGAATTCATATTATCCTGACTTCCCAAATGCACACGTGTTTGAACCTTTTCTACCCCAGGAATTGCTGCATTCTAGGCCTGTACCTGAAATGGAGCGGCTCTCGACCCTTTATAATGCTGATGTTGGTCTTTACATGCTTGCCAACAAGGTAACGTTTTTAACATATGTGCATGTCTATAATAGGCATATCTAGATAGGTGATTGCTTATATTCATGGGAATGACCTTGAACTGTTATTTGATTAAAGATCCTATGGGTTTCAGAACCAATTTGATTGTTTTTTTGACTATTCATACTTCATGAGCAGTCTAATAAGGGTATCAAACAGTGCAAACAATTTTTCTATTAGAATATTATTAGCACGGCCTAGAATCCTAATTTTTCTGCACCATGGATATGTACTTTTACCTTACAGCAGATGGTTTCAGAAAGAAAAGGAAAAAGCAGCTGTTGCAGTATTTTAACTTGTCACCTTAAGGCAATGCAGAAGTCCCTCTACTACCTATAAGACCACTGTTATCATACTTTTTCTGACCTTAGTAACATATTAGGCTTTTAAAATATGATTGTATATGTTTTTATTATTTATTTTTGCTCCAGTTTGATTCCAGTTCAACTGTGGTTGAACTTGGGTTTATTGATCTTTATCCTTGCCCACTTCAGTTTTCTGGTTCAATTTTAGAATTGTTAGTACTATAACTAGAATGGCTTTGATTAGCAGTTTATCAGTTTGCATTATGCAATTGCTGATATGTTATGGTTCTAAGAATGATTCCTACTACTATCTTCAGTTGCTTGAAGTTCTGTTTGGTTGATTAAGTGATGAGTTTTAGTAGTTGACTAATGCTCTTTCCTTTGTTCTTATTTTAATTGCAGTGGATGGTAGATGAGAGTGAACTCCGTGTTATCCACTACACACTTGGGCCTCTTAAACCTTGGGATTGGTGGACATCTTGGCTCTTAAAGCCAGTTGACGTCTGGCAGGTATTTTCTATCATTTGGTCTCATTAACTGCCAAATTTTTTATCTTCAGAACCAGCTGTTCTTGGATCCCTTACCCATCATTCTCTTATCTTTTTTGTAATTTGTTCTTCTTTTTCTCCTTTTGGGAGTTTATTTAGTCGGAGAGGAGCGGGGGAAAGGGGCTTGTGGTTTTGGTTGTGTGGAGAAACATTAGTGTTGGCAATCCTTTTCCTTTCCTGTTCAGGTTATACATAAGAGGATGGTGTGTCATATTTTATAAATTTTAAGTTGATTATTGGCTGTTACACGGGCTTACTTCAACTCACAGGTTGATCATAGGAACATTCATGTAGTTATGGGCATTTATGTGAGGGAAATTGAAGTTTGTTGTAATCATGCTTTCTGCAGTGGAAAAGTAGGGATAAAAATGTTTTAAGTTTTATAATTTTGCTTGCTAATGATGCAGATGGTTAGGGAACAGCTTGAAGAATCCCTTCCTGGAACTGGTGGTGGAAGAAATCCAAAGGATTATTATCTCGTCAGATTTCTATTCTTCCTGCCATTATGTACTCTGCTGTTTTGTTATTATCATTCTTTTCTTCAGGTAAGAAACTGTTCAATCTTCAATTGTGATAATGGGCTTATGACTGCATACATTCTTCAGATGTTTAAGTATTTCTTTTGCAGGCACGGACATTTGGTAGAAGTTCATTTCTCGATCTTATTAGGCATATCCACTACAGAATCATACCTTACGGAGCAATTAATTATTCTGGCATTTCTTCATCATCAGCATTTAATTCCCCCCATAAAGTTAGCTTCTCTTCCTTGTAGTCAATTTTGATGGATGTGGCTATTCACATTGAGATCAGTTTTGTTTGGTTTTAGCTACTTACTTGCTCTTTGGTTTTTTTACTTATACATGGACTTCTATTTTGTGTTAAGCAGTTCTCTAATGTTGTACAGGCTAAGGTACCAACATATTTGGGTGGATTATCCATATTTGCTTGTTTTATGGCTGTTTTGGTGTCACTTGCTTTTAGTATTGCAATTGTGCCTCGTCAAGTGGTGCCATGGACTGGTTTGCTTTTAATGTATGAGTGGACCTTCACAATTTTCTTTCTCTTATTTGGGGGTTTTCTCTATTTTACCAATCTTTGGGGAAGGATGGTGGCAAATCATGCTGCATCACTTTCCCCTGAATCTCTGGATGATGACTCCGGGAAAGGTACTTAACATCTTACTTTCTGACAACTCCATTTTGGTATAAACTTGTGGAATTGATTGATAGTTTTTATATCTTTCGCAGGTCATCAGCGTCAAGGATCTTTTAGTGATTCTGGTACATGTCATTATTGGCTAGGGATGGCAATTTTGGCTATTGTTACCCCTTCTTTACCTTGTATTTTTGGGATTACTGCTCTATTTGCAAGGTAATAATATGCTGACTAGGGCTATTTAAAACTGCAAAGTTTAGATGATCAATTGTTGCTTGATATATAGTTTCTCCGGCGGAAGGAAAATGCAATAATGATATATGACCTCTATACAGGCTAGCTTTGATGGTTGCCGGGGGTCTAGTTTTAGCATCGTTCATGACATACGCTGCAGAGCACCTTGCAATCAGATCTTTCTTGAAAGGGTTTGAAGATAGGGATCCCATCCGATCCTGGAGCACATGCTTATTATGTTAAAGTGCAGCCTAGGAGGAAAAGATGTAACTGTAATTCAACATGGGTTTGTAAACTATTGGCATTCAATTGATTTGTAAGAATCAGATGGGAGATGCATTGTTCCAGGCGGTTTGTTGTAAAAACAATTGCATAGATGGGTTGATCATAGTTTTAGCATTGCTACACAATTTTGGGATTCAGTTATGAAGTTAGATAATGTAAATTACCGACCATTAGAAATTTCTGAGGCTACTTAACGTGAGATATTTTCGGATCAGTTACTTGGATCTAACCTTTTTGGTGTTTAAGTTCATGGAGTGGTTAGGTTAAGCAAAATGCAGGCTGTTCTAACTTTTCTTTTAGCACATTATATAAAAATCCTTCTGCCTTTAGCTCAAACAAGTGTTTTCTATAATGCAAGTTCGGTTATGAAACTATTTTACAACTTTGTGGATGCCCGTCAGTCAACTGTCTGATTTCCGCTTATTGGATTGATATATTATTTTTCTACAGACCTCAAATCAAATTCAGAAATGCCAATGGGGCACATATTGTTGAGGTAGCAAATTGAATTTAGGTGGACTTGATGGAGTTAATATCTTTATAAAATGCCTTTAATAAGTGCTTATGGACTCATGGATGCTAATGGGTTTTGCTGAATTAGACTCACAATTGATATGACCTAATTTCTTAATTGTGTACTTTGAGCTTGATCTAAAGTTTGATAGGCATTGATTTGTGCTACCTAAATTTTCAATTTGATTTAGGCGATTCAAAATTTGCTTGAAATTTGATCCCAACATAATTTCAACTTAACTCGATGTGATCTGTATATTCACATTATGACGATCGAATTAAACATTAAAGCTTTTTCCTTTAACACTACCACTGTTGGAGATGATAACATACATTCGTATTCTTTTTGGAGGATTATTAAGATTATATGTTTTTATATTTCTTAGTCATATAACTTTTATCATATGAAGTTGTCTCAGTTAATAGATCATAAATTTAACATTGCTAGAATGTTAGAACAAATTTGTAGGGAAGTGGGATAATTGTGTGATTGAATGATTATCCAAGATCTCCAAATTCAGTTCCTCAGTGTTTTTTCTTATTTACAATGTTTCTATTGTTTGTTATAAGTTTAGATTTAAGATGTTCTCTCTTGCAGATGTTTCTAGTAAAAAAAATGCATTATATTGATATCCAAGTACAAAATTAATGCTTAGATTGATCACACCTATACAAAGATAAGTAGTGAACTTTACCTTAATTGATAAGCATCTTTGTATTAGATTTTATGATAGAAAGCTTAAAAAAATAATATGGTATATGTTGTATAATTTGGCATTGTATTTATGTAGGTTGTGACTTATGTTTGTCAGATGTGAAAAGAACATTCAAATAAGAAGTCTTCTATTATTAAAGATGTTAGATCATTTTTTAATCGGAGGCATATGCTTTTTGTTTTATTACTCTTTAAGGGTGAGTGGCAAAGTGCTTGTGCTGGGGATTTTTGGCTAGTTAAAAAATTAAGTTTTGATAATCTTTTTCTGTGAATATTTTGTTAATTTCATATAACTTCATAATGTTTTGTTTCCTTATTTAATTGTACACTCTACTTCTATATTGATTATATCTATGACTTGTTTTTGTTCTATTGCATTTTCAAAATAAAACTGTAACATAAATTCATCACAGGCAAGTTGACGTGACAAATAGTTTTCAATGAGAGAAATGAGCTCTGATGGGAGGTATATGACAGAATCCTCCCTACTAAAGAACGTATCAATGCACAAAAAATCTGCTTACCAAAGTAATCACCGCTTGCTATCAATGTTTGATCTTATTCCTCAAGTTTTTTTAATATCATTCAAATTCATTATCTCTCTTTATTGTTTAGGGATCTTTCTCTGTTTCAATTGATGCCTTCAAACATACAAGAAGCCTCCTTAGGGATCCAGATATAGGGAACTCCTTTACCTTATCTACCGAGTCTCGTGTCACCTAGAATCCAAAAAAATAATTATATCTTTTTCTCTTTGATGGATTAGGCGTGAACTTCATTATCTATCAAGTCTCGTGTTTTGTCTGTAAGAATTGTTAAAGTTGTCATTAAAATCTTATATTACTTACTATATTTCATTATATTATATTACTTACCATATGTCATTATTTATTATTTTTCTGTAAGAATCATATATCATTGTATTACAAACTTCATGTTAAAATTATTTGAAAATTTGTTACAACATATAAAATTTTCAAATCATATAATTTAAAAGAGAAAAATAAAAATTATGAATCTATGTAATATTAACTAATTTGAGTTTATAGTTGCATAAATTATTGAAATGATTTGACATTGTTGTTAGCTAAATTTATTTTTAGACTTAGAATCATTGTTAATAATTTTTATTTTTATTTTTATTAATATGATGTTTAGTCACCAAATGATCAAGTCAAAGTTAGTGAATTTACAATTATTAATAAAAGTCATTTGGTTACTTAAGCATTTAGCGACGATTTAAAAAATTGTTGCCAAAAGTCATGCATTTAATGACGATTTAAAAAATTGTTGCCAAAATTCATGCATTTCACAACAATTTTATGAAATTGTCGCCAAAGCATAAGCTCTTTGCAAAATTTTGAAAAGGCGTCACCAAAGGCTTACCATTTGGTGACGATGTTACTTAATTATCACCAAAGACTTGCCATTTAGTGAAGATTTTAGAAAACGTTTCCAAAGTCACAACTTTTAAAATTGTCTCTTAAAAAAAATGGCCAAAAGGCTACCTTGTTGTAGTGGGATAATGTTTCAATATTCTCAATTAATATTGATTTAGGAAATCCTTAATCAAGGTGGGATAGCATATTGTAAATAGTTTTAAAATGTCATTAATTGTATCGATAACTAATGGTGGAGAACTAATATGACCGGACTTGAAATAAAGTATATATTAATTTTATGCTCTATGTCTAATCGAAACATTGTAAAATGAAAGGATTGAATTATGTGAAAAAATCATGCACAAAAAGGTTACTTAAAATCACTTTGACATTCCTAAATATTTAGGTGGTCATAATATATTGTTAGACACCAATTTTGATCTATGTATATAAATTGTTTGATCATAAAATTAAAGATAAATTAAAAGAGTTTAATTTATTTGATCTTAAATATAATTTAGGGTTATAATTTGTACCTACTGTCATTATGTTTGGAAACCTAATAAGTCAAACATAAAGAACAATTTGAAGAGAGAAAATAAATTTTAATCAAGTTGAAGTTGATTATAAAATTTGATAAATGTTATAATTAAATATGAGATATTTAATAAATAATGACTAATATGAGATATTAGATCTTATATAATTAATATTTAAGTAGAATTATTTATAATTTTAATTAATGTTTAATTGAACTTAAAATTTAATTTCAATTAAATTACTAAATGTCCAAAACCTATTATAAATCGGCTTAAGCCTCTACAAGAGTTAAGATATTTAATTACAAATACAAGGTTTTTTTATGAAAAGACAATTGATTAATACTATTGTTTGGATTAATTGTTATAATTTATTTTTTTGTCACTAATAAAATAGTAATTGTAACAATTTTGTATCTTTCACAATTAAGTTGTCACTATTAATATATTAATAGTGACAACTTTTTCTTTTATCACTAAGTTTTGTCAATAAAAGACTATGCAAATTGGCGCCAAAATAATTTTGGTGGAAATAAATTGTAATTGTGATAAAACATATATTAGTAACTAATATTTTCTATTTGTTGTGGCAAAACATAGTTTGGTCGTCAATATTTTTTTCTTTTTGTTACGAAACTGTTAATCATCACACAATATTTTACTTGTTGTGACAAATAATTTTGACAAAAAATATTCAATTAATTAGTGTCTATTTCATATTGTTACAATAACCGAACTATAACTATGGTCACAACTATTCCTAATTTAGTGACCATTTTTTGTGACTAACTATTTTTTTCATCACAAATATGATATTTTTTAGTGCCAAGATAATTGATTGACACTATTGTTTGGATTATCTATGATGACTTATATTTTTTTTCACTAATACAATAGTAATTGTAGCAATTTAGTATTTTTCACAGTTAAATTGATAAAACTTATTTTATCTCTAAGTTTTGTCACTAAAAGCCTATGAAATTTGGTGGCAAAATAATTTTAGCGGGAATTAATTGTAATTGTGACAAAATATATGTTGGTAACTAATATTTTCTTTTTGTTGTAACAAAACATATTGGTCACTAATATTTTTTTCTTGTTGTGACGAAACGGTTTATCATCACACAAAATGTTACTTGCTGTGATTAAAACTTTTGTCAATAAATATTTAATTAATTAGTGTCCACTTCAAATTGTTATAATAACTGAACTATAACTATGGTCGCTACTATTCATAATTTAGTGACAATTTTTTGTGACTAACTATTTTTGTCATCACAAATATGAGATTTTTTAGTGAAAAATAATTGATTGACACTATTGTTTGGATTAACTGTGATGGTTTATTTTTGTGTCACTAATACAATGGGAATTGTGACAATTTAATACCCTCACAATTAAATTGTCACTATTAATATATTAATAGTGTCAAAACTTCTTTTATCACTAAATTTTGTTACTAAAAGCCTATATACTTGTTATGACAAAAACTTTTGTCAATAAAAATTTAATTAGTTAGTGTCTATTTAATATTGTCACAATAGCCAAACTATCACTATGGGTAGTACTATTTGTAATTTTAGTGGCAAGAAATTTTGTTGTCACTTTATCAACTTTTTGTTACAAAAGTTATTATCAATATAAACGTAACAAATTAATGATAAATATTTGTTATTATAATAACATATTAAAATTAACCACTCTAAAGATAAATTGTCATTATTGTAAAAATTTTAGAGACCAAAAACTACTTGTCATGATTTTTTCTTTAATTTGATTATTTGCAAACAAAATTGAAATAGTTTCAAATAAAATATTCAAACTACATATATTGATAATCCAAAAGTAATATTTTACATATCAATAGATAGTTGGTATACATAACTTTGAAATTTCATCAAAATAATCAAAATAATTAAATGTTTAAATATAATAAAAATCTTGTTCCAAAATATTAAACAAAACACTACAAGAGTTAAGACATTTAGTGAAAAAAGTTTTGTGACTAGCTATCATTTCGTTGCAAATATGAGGTTTTTTGTTATAAAACAATTGATTGCCACTATTGTGTGGATTTACTATGATGATTTATTTTTTGTCACCAATACAATAACAATTGTAACAATTTAGTATCTTTCATTAAAAATACATAATCTATATTTTATTAAACAGCATGAAACCAATGGTCTCCACTCTATACAAGGACTTTGAAGAACAAAATGGCCTACAATTGTCACTCTGTAGCCTTCGTTTCCTGTAGTACTCGCATTGCAAGTCAAAGTTACCACAACACATTGTAACTGTTAACGCTCATCTAAGTTTGTTGATCTCTTTCAAACTTGATTCATCTATCTTATTTAAATTGTCTTCTTGCTTTGTATTCATAAATGTTGGCGTATTTTTATTCCCTAATAAAACTTAATTTTGTTATTATTGTACGAATTTAAGGGACTAGAAATTATGTGTTACAATTTTAATTTAATATTGTTATTTGCAAACAAATTTAAATATTTCTTATGAAATATTCAAACTACATATTTTGATAATCCAAGAGTAATATTTTACATATCAATAGATATTTTCTAAACAAAACTTTGAAATAGATATTCATTTAAAAATTTCTATAAAATTTTAATTTAAAATCAATTATTTTTATTAGATGAATAAAATCTTTTGTAAATATCCCACTAACATAATAGTTTATGATAGAAAATAAATTAATCTCATCTATATTTATTATGTATTGTAAAATATTAAATCTGATTTTAAATTTATAAAATATGAAATTTTATTATAAAAATTAAATTATGACAAAATTTAAAAATTTTAACATGAAATAGTTTTTTTTTTACAAAATTTAAAAATTAGATTGATAGAGTAAAATTGAAGAACTGCATTAGGAGAGTAATTAATTGTCAAAGAATAAAATGACAATATAGTATACACTAACACCGTACAGCTAAACAACGAAATAGAAAAAGAGGAGTTGCTATATGGAAGAAGAGGAACCGGGAACAACCACTTATTCAAGAAACTCGTTATGCATGGTGTCACTTATTCAAGAAACCGCGAATAGTCACTTATTCAAGCAATTCTCCTCTCTGTAGCATTGCAATCTTCTCTCCACATCTTCCAATTCCTCTACTTAAATACTAGCAGGTAAACGACCATTGTTGTTTGTTTAATTAACCATGGAGCTACTCTTTCTCTACCCAGCCCTCCACGCCTCCTTTTTTCTTTTGCACTGCGTTTTGGGAAATTTGTGTTTTTTTCTAGCTTATGCATTTTTTCGATCTCTGCTTGCATTTTGGACTGTCTGTCTGTTGCATTGTCGTTTTATCTTCTTTACTGATTCAATAGTTCTGTTTTTTCTGGACTCTTCTTCAACGCTGGGTTACTACTTCTGCATTTTTTTCCTTGTTTGCGTTTTGCTTGTTGCATTATTCTACGGGTTGAGTGTTGCTGACGTTTTGATGGGCTGCTAATGCCACGTCTATGTATTCTCTTTTGCTAGCTATTCTTCTTCTGGACCTTGTTGCTGTGTCATTTTTCTTGTCATGTAGCTGCTGACATTCTCTACTGTAGACTGCTACATTTCTGTTCCTCCCAACAACTACTGTACATTTAAGTCCAATTTGTCATTTGCTTCTATGTTGTTGGTGTTTTGGTCTGCTACTCATCTCTAGCATTTTTTCTTGTTTTCTGCATTTTATCTCCTTTATGCCGCCTACGTTTTGTTTGTGTTTTTATCTCCTCAGTGCTTTCGTTTTAGTATGCTTGAGTGCTATTGTGGTTTTGTTTATTTTCTCTGGTCCTTGCTATGTCATTTTCTGCTAATGGACTTTGTGTTGCTGTCGTTTTATCTTCCCAGATGCTGTCATGCTTCTGCTGCCCGTGACTACTTCTTTTCGTCCTGGTCACTTTTAATCGGTTGCCTTTGGATTATAAATCATTTATCACATCACCTTCACCTGTCGAAAATCTCCATCACCTTCACCTTCTAGAAACCTCTTAACTCCCGAGAAATAAGTGAAATTCTAGCTAACGATGAAGTTGCAAGACTTAAACACAAAAATGAAAAGATTCAAGCTTAGAATGAGAAGACTCAAGCTCAAGATGTAGCTATTGAGAAGCAAGCTAGGAAATGAAACAAATTTCAGTTGTTTTTGTACATTTGGAAAATATTAGAATAATTCCTAGTTTATCACTCAATTCTTTTGCCTTAATTGAAGATCCATTAAGTGCCACAACATCAAATACCCCAGCTACTCGTGTAAGTTTATAAATTTATATAATCTAGAATAGTTAACATCACTTCTTATCATTATCATTATATTATTATAAAATGTTAGTACTAAATTTATAGCTTAATATTTTGTAAACTAATTAACTGATTTTAATTTTATTTATTTTGTAGGAAACAAATCAACAATGAACTTCATCCTGAAAAATTACCAAGAAAGTTTACCTTAGAGAGTTTTAGCGTAAATTAGTATATAGTAGTTTGAGATAATTGTAATATATATTTTTCTTGGATATTAAATTTTCCAATTTTATATATTCGAAATTAGAATTTTGTACATTTTGGTGATATCTTTTATAGATACTAATAATTTTTATTTGCTTATTTAATAATATCTTGACACTAAAAATCCGTATCATTTGTGACAACTTCTATTTTATGGCCATCAATGCAAAAATTTTTATCGATTAAGTAATTAAATTGTTAATTTTAATAATATTATTTGCGACAATCACGAACACATTAGTGATAAATTTATTGTAACATATATTCTTTATTTAGTGACAACATTATTGTAACATATAACTTTTATACTTGTGACGAAATCTATTAGACAATATAGCCACTGATGCAAATTTCTTTTACAACTAATGTAATTCCGTTGATGAATTGATACTTTATTTATGATAATAATAAACACATTAGAGACAATGCCTTTTGTAAGAACCAATTTTCATTTTATGACGAAATGATGTTGACACTTTTTTATTAAAATATTAGTGACCAAAAAGTAATGGACACTGATAAAAATTAATTAGGGATATATTTTGTCACTATTTATAATTATTTTATTGGTGATATTGTTGTAACAATAAAATGAAGTACTCTTACGACTTTATTCGTCACTACTTTATATTATTTGTGTCAAAAAACTTGTCATAAATATGTAAAGTTGCTGTGATCATATAGTGCTATCACAAATTCCATAGGTTTTAGTGTCGACACTTTTGTCATAATATAATGAAGTATTATTATAACTTTATTTGTTACTACTTTATATTATTTGTGTCGACAAACTTGTTATAAATAAGTATAGTTGTTGTGACCCTATAGTGTTGTCTCACATTTGATAGGTTTTAATGTCGATAATTTTGTCACAATAAAATGAAGTACTATTAAGACTTAATTTGTCACTACTTTATATTATTTGTGATTTTAAAATTGTCACAAATATGTAAAATTATTGTGACTATATAGTTTTGTCACACATTTCACAAGTTTTAGTGTCAGTATTTGTGTCACAAAAGTGTTGCATAATTGTGAACATGTCTTAAATTAGTCACAATTTCATTAATGACAGAGGTATTTGTGACAGGAGGTGACGATTTCAAAGATTAGACACTATTAATAATAGTGACAAATATTACTGCTTTTAGTGACAACTTTTACTTTCACTAAAAATACAATTTCTTGTAGTGCTTGTAGGATGAAATGTAGGACTTTCATTACCTTTGGATCAAATGTTTTTTAAATTTGGTACCAATACAGTAGCATGACGCTACTAATTAAATTTTTAAACTGTTTTAAATTTGACAAAAACTACAATTAATAATTGTCCAAGGGGGAGAATGTTAGACATTTTTGTCCTTAAGGACAATTTTGTCTTTTTCCTATTAAGTGGACAACTATTAATTGTAATTTTGATTTTCAATAAATTATCGGTTAAGTTACGTAATTTGATCCAGATAAAGGTAATAAAGTAGCGCCCAATAAATGATCTAGATTAATGGGTCGAAGTCTGGGTATAAAATAAATTCCTTTTAGTGCGGACTTAGTCCATATCAATCTTATGATGGGGAAGCCTGATATAGAAGCTATATAAAGGTTAAGGTCTCCTACAGTTACTCATATCAAGCATAAGCATACGATTCTCTGACCCATTAAGAGAGCTTACGTATTAAGGAAACTATAGAAAGGCCTAAACCAAGTGTCGATGAATAACTTCCTTAACTGTCCTAGGAGGATCGGAGCTTGTTTTGGCATTAAAAATTGCTTCGAAACTCCAAATGGAGCCGAAATAAGGTATTTCACATTTTTTTATTTTTACCCTTTCATGTATGATCCTGGGTACGTAATAGGATCTGTACTATGTATTACAATATACAAAGGCATCATTGGACTTTTCATTTTCATCTTAAATAATACCATCGCGCCAAGACTTTTTAGCTTCCATCCGCTCTTCATAAGACGCTTTTGAGGTATAGCTTCCATCTACTCCTTCACGTTTGCATTGGTTCTTCATACGACGTTGTTTTCATACGCGTTGGTTCTTCATACGACGCTTTTCATTTTCACCTTCCATCTGGTCCTTCAAGTCTGTGTTGGTTCTTCATTTCTCCTCTGTGTTATTGCCTTGCTTGGATAATGTCATTCAGGTTCATTGTACGTGTTATCTTCTTTGAATGTCATGCACCAGTGTCTTCTCTACTTGGATAACATGTCGTTCACGTATATATGTGTTGTACATATTAATTGTGTCAGAATCAATTATTTATACATGCAAAAAAACCATTTGTTGCTTTGTCTTATCTTAGATAGGATGTTTGATTTCAAGAAACTGATGATTTCCATATACGTGTTATATGTATACACCAATGATTTCCATATATGTGTTATATGTATACACCGATGATTTCCATATACGTGTTATATGTATACCTCGTGATAAGTGTATACATATAAGAAAACTTTTGTTCAGTTTTGAAGAATGTAAAACTACCACAAGGTTGTGCATCAAATATTACACGATGTGTTGATGTTAGTAAGAAAAAAAATCAAGATACAAAAGTCATGATTCTAACATTATTATGCAACACTTACACCAATTTACTGTAAGGAAAACACTACCAAAATAAGTTGCAGTTTTTTAAAGTAGATTAGGAGCTTTTTTTAAAGCGGTATACAGTAAAGTAATTAAGCTAGTGGATCTTGAGCATCTGTAGAAGGAAATTGTGGAAGTACTATGTCACCTTGAAACAATATTTCTACCTTGTTTCTTTGACATCATGGTTCATTTACCTATTCATTTACCAAATAAAATCATATATATTGGATCAGTGCATTGCCACTCTATGTACTTTGATGAGAGGTACTTGAGTAGGTTAAAAAGACTTGTTCGTAACAAAAGCCAACCAAAAGGGTCTATTGTTGAAGGATACTTAGCTAAAGAATGTGCAAATTTTTTTGTATTTATATGCGTCATGAGGTGAGAAAAAATATAATAGGCATATGGAACACAATGACAATACAAATCTTTTTAACGCATCTTCTTCATTTTTTCCAAAAGTTGGGTGTCCTATTAGAGAGAAAGGGCGAAGGAAAGGCAAAGTTGTAAGTTTATCCTTAAACATATTACATCAAACTCATCGATACATTTTATTTAATTCAAATGACTAAGATGATGAGAAGTACATTAGGTAAGCTACACATACATTATTAATCCATCTTAAGATCTTTTTTTTATTGCCATCATATTAATTAACATATGTCGTTTTTTTTAAGGAGCATTAAAAACTGAAAGAGACAAGGATTAAAAGAAGTCAATGGGCAAGGGCACAAGATCATTCTAATAAGTTTCCTCAATGGTTTCAAGATAGGGTGATATCTTGTATGATAACCTAAATCATATTCGTTGGTTGTCCAAAGCGCCGAAAAATGTGGCAAAGAAATATTCAGGTTATGTTATTAATGGATACAAGTTTATGACTAAAAGATGGGATGTGTGGTGTAAATATCAAAATAGTGGAGTTTCTTTAACAGCATTAACTCCGAGTTTTGCAAGTTCTAGAGATTAAAATCCAACACTTGGAAATGTGACATATTATGGAACAATGGAGGAAATTATTGAAGTGGATGATGGGGGGCAATTTAGTGTAATGTTGTTTAAATGTTGTTGGTATCCAGAGGACAAAGACGATTATGGGCTTACTCAAGTAAACTTCAAAATTTTATGTTATATGGATGATCCTTTTATATTGGGAAGCCAAGTTCATCAAGTATTTTATGTACCTGATTGTTTTAAGGAAGGTTGTCATTATGTGGAGAAGAACGTACCTAAGTATCAGTTTGATGTGCCTTTACATGATAATAAAAATGTTGAAGAGACATATTATAGAGAACTAAATAACTATGTCAGTGATTTCTTTCGAAATAATTGGTGACATAGACCCTAATTGGTCTAGAGAAGATTTACTTGTAGACACTAGGGACATACCTTCAAATATCTTAAATATAGAAACAAAAAACGATGATGATTAAGATGATATAAACTTTGATGACACTAATGGGGATTGGATGGATGTTGATCAATAATCTTTTATAGACTCTTTCTCTATTAAAAAATATCTTTTTACTATATGTTTAAATATAAACTTTACTAATCTAATTATTTATATGGTTGTAACAACAATATTCTTTATTATTATAGGTCTTTACAATGAAAAAAGCGAAGAAACAAACATGTGCAACCAAATTTTTTGCACCAGTGTCTATGACTAATTTTGTAAGAAAGCAACAAAAGAGGACTTATGCCTATGAACTACAAGATTCATCTGATCTGTCACATAGAGAGGAAAAGCATTTGGAAAATTGTGAGGAGCAATGCAATTTATTAAAGAAAAGGTACATATTTTCTCATTTGTTTTAGTAATATATATGTGATTATTCTACTGTTAAATTTGCTTTGCATATAGTTGCCATATATATGTGATTATCCTACTATTAAATTTATTTTTCTTTCCACTGGTTTTCATTATGACAAATTTTAATAGAAAGGAAAGGACCAATCACGTAAGAAGAATGGTAGAACGTAACCTTTATGTCCTTCAAGTAGTATTACTGACTTTTTAAGGTGGAAAGAACAAAAGAAACTTGTTGAGGAACAACCACAAATGGAACAAGTAAGTGGAGGGGATGAAATACATGCACATGTAGTAGAAGGTGAAGCAGGGAAAGTGATTGTTGAAGAAGATTATACTTTTCTAAGGTGGAAAGAATTATTAACTAAAATGATGGAACAACATTCTGAACAACATGAAGATGTAGTAGAAGGAAATGGATATGATATAAAAATGGATATGGCATAAATTGCTACTACCCAATGCAAAGGTAATCATATATTTTACTATTTTTAAAATAATTTCTCTTTTATATACTAACGTTAATAATTATTTTAAATATAGAATTTGTGAAGAAGAAGGGGAGAGGTCCAACTTTGCTTAAGAATGTTCATGCAAGATCCATGGAACAATGCAAACCAATTTTTTTCAATGCTCTTAATCAGGCGATTGGTCCAGATGAGAGGAACGTTGAATGAATTCACACTTTTCTTAGGTACTGTAGTGCATAAACAAAATCTTGCACCTCTAAGCCATATTAATTGGCGACAAATTCCCAAAGAACCTATCTGGGAATATGTTAATGTAAGAAATCATTATCTTAATGTTCCTTTCAATTTTGAATTTATGACATTTAAATGACTATTTATTAAATTGCAAAAGAGATATATTCTACCATTAGAAGGTAAAGAATGGACTTTGAAACATATTGGAGATGCATGGAGAATTTTTAAGTGTAGAGTGAAGCAAAAACATTTCAAACAGTATATGACAGATGCAGAAAGAATGGCCAATCGTCCTAACTATATAAGCAAAGAAGTCTTTAAGGATCTCATTTCTTATTAGAACCACCCCTATGTGAAGGTATAATAATTATTATTACTTTTTACAAATTAGTTACATGATATCTAACTAATATAATGAATTAATGTGTAGAAAATTGCTGAAGAAAATATTCAAAATAGAAAACAACAAACTAAAATGCACACAATTGGTCCTAAGAGCTTTGCAAGTATTTATGCTAAGTTGGTAAGTTCTCCAATGAGTAATAATTTAATAAGAAATTGTTTTAATTTTCTAAATTATTTCTAAATTGTAATTAACAATTGTTTTTATGGATAGCAAAATGAAAGAGAAGATAAAACTCCACTTTTTAATGCTGAAAAGTACATTGCAACTTATAAAAGGAAGCCTGGAAAAGTGTACAAGCAACTACTGAAGCTATAAGGGAGAAAATTATGAGTAATGCTAGTTTTGTAAGAATTTTCTGTATTGTTGCTACTTTTGTTGAGATGCCCAAATTTATTGCTTATTTTTTGTGTTTATAATTCCATTTTATTTTTTATATTTTTGATTTGTTCTTCTTGTCAAAATGAGTTATGTTTAGTATAATTGAAATTATACTATGTTTTTTGTAATCATATATGGTGCTTGCATTTATTACTATGACTGCAAATTTTCTTTTGTAGGCTCGCATTGAAGAAGTGCAAAAAGAAAATGATAATGAAAAGCTTGATAAAGTTGTGGCTGATTTGGGGGTGATAAGGCCTGGCCATAATAAACTTTTTGGAAGGGGTGTGAAAGCATCTACCATGAAAGAAAAAAAATATGGTGAGTAAAACCTTGTACAAAGTTCCTAATGAGTATTTGCAGTCCATCAAGAATGTATTAGAAGAAGAGATGAACCAAAAGGTAGAAGTTTAAAAGGAGTGAATGAGAAAGGAATTAGAACAAGAGAAAGTTGAATGCTTGAAAATGAAAAGGAAACTAGAACAAGATAAAGTTGATAGAGAAGAAATGATGAAACAAATGTTCTCCCTCATTCAATCTCAGCTTGGGCAGCCTAACACTACTGGCATAGACATGCTTTGTAAATTGATTACACCTAGTCAATCAAGAAAGGAATCTTCTATTCCTCCAAACCATACATATCAACATGAAGAATATTAGGTAATAAATTTCCTTAATTCAGTGCTTTTGTACATCATCTTGTTATCTTTTTTGTTGAGATTAGTTGCTTACATTCATGCTTTCTGAATTTGTTTATAAATATAACTGAATCATTGTGTTGTTAGTTTTTGGACTATATTATTTATCTTGATTAAATTGACGTCATAATAAAGTAGTTAGGATTTCATTTTTAACATTTATCAACTTATTTGTGAGCATAGTAGTTTTACAATTCTAATATACTTCTTGTTTCTTGCTTTCTTTTTTATATAGGATGGTGATAAATAAGAGTGGACAAGGAGGTACTTGGTGAAGAATTTTGGATCACCCATACATATTGGTTTTGTTTATTATTTAGATTAATTCACTTATATTCCATATGAAATAGTGGATGATATTGTAGATGGATATTTTAGCTAGTGATTTTTTCCTTTCGTATTTTGAATTTTACAAGTCCTTATGGACTATATATTATATATAAATGTCATTTTTTATCGTTAATTTATCTTTGATAATACATACATAATTAAGACATACATTAATATCTATATATTTCTTTTGATCTCGATATAGATGTTAAGTACATAATAAGAAGAGCTTGATTTTATGTTAAATAATATTGGCAACAAAAGAATAAATTGTGGCTTTTATTATTACAAATTGTTGCCTAAAAAAATCTATTTGTTACCTTATAAAGAGTTAAAAGTGTTGCAATATCTATTAGTGTCGTTTTGGATGAACTTATATCGGTAGAGCTTTTGTCAGTAGAGCATTTTTAAAAAATCAATTAACTATGTGGCTGTCAATTAAAAATAACTTTTTTGAAAGAGCTTTATACAGTTGACTGTTTGACAACATAAAAATAAAAAATTCTTTTATTAATTTTAACCATATTTTATTTTGTAACAAAAATTATTTATACATATAAATATTATTTAAAGTATATTAAATAATATGCAAAACACAATATATTAATTATTATAT